>JABUQX010047441.1:40000-42500 GCA_015478945.1 Trachelipus rathkii | reverse complement strand
CGGAGACGAGACGTAGTTGGAGTGGATTCGAAGACGGAGTCGGAGTTGGGTTCGGTTTCGGAGTCCAGACCCCCCGGAGGGGGGTCCTTTCCTGAAAAAAGAAGAAGAAGCAAGGAATGCAAAACAGAGGAAGAGAAGAATGAGAAAGGAAGAAGGAGGAGGAAAGGAAGAAGGAAGAAGAGAGGAATTGAGAAGGAATCAGAATCGTAGTGGCGGCAATAAGGGAGAATGTAAATTTTAGTAATTGGAAACATTTCATTTAAATAATACCATATCGCTAGTGTAGCATAACTAGCATCAGTTCCATTGTACACATGTAATGTGATATGTGCAATTGCATTTCAAGATAAACTTTATTTTCTAACATCGAAGACTAACATGTTAATATTTTCATAATCTCGTTTTCTATTTATAAACGTTAAAAACTAATATAATTTTTTTTTTCCTAAGTTGAAACATGCATATACTGTATTATTTTTTTTTTTTTTTTTTTTTTTTTTTTTTTTTTATATTTTTTTATTTTACATTTATACTTTGTGTTTAATTTTATTATTTTAATTTTTATTTTTTTATTTTTATTTCAATTTATTTTTCTAACTTTATTTTTATTTTTTATTTTTTATTTTTATTTTTATTTTTTCATTTTTATTTTTTATTTTTATTTAATTTACTTTTCTAACTTTATTTATTTTTTTTTTTTTTTTTGAAAGTTTTATTTAGCATTTATACTTTGTTTAATTTTTTTATTTTAACTTTTTAATTTTTTTTAATTTTCTAACTTTTTTTTTATATAAGTTTTTATTTTAGATTTATACTTTGTTCAATTTTTTTTTTATAAAAGTTTATTCTTGCATTGAATACTTTTGTGTTTTTTTTTTTTTTATTTTTTTTTTTTTTTATTTTTATTTTTTTTTTTTTTTTTATTTTTTTTTTTTATTTTTTTATTTCTTTAAAACTTTTTGTTTTGTTAAAATTTTTTATACTTTTCATGTTTATAACGTAAAAATTTACGTTTTTACATACCCTAAATCAGTAAATCAGTAAATCAAACCACCCACCCACCTTCCACCCTCTTATCCATCCTTGATCTATTGATCATTGAATCTATGATCTATTGATTAAGGTCAATTTTTACTAAAATTGTCAAGTTTTACATACCCTAAATAGTAATCAGTAAAATAAAGCCACCCAAACCTACCCTCCTGTCCAGTTCCATGATCTATGATCTATTGATCTATTGATCTATTGATCTATTGATTATGATTAAGGTAAAATTTTTACTAAAATGGCATGTTTACATACCCTAAATCACTAAATCAGTAAATCAAGCCAATTTTAGTAAAAATTTGACCTTAATCAATAGATCAATAGAATCAATAATCAATAGATCAATATGATCATGATTGGACAGGAGGGTAGGTTGGCGAAGGAATTTACTGAATTTACTGATTTCCTGTCTGTAACAGATGAACATTCAAGTAAAAATTTGACAAAATTTGACCATCATCAAACCAGTAACGGAGTCAAGGGATTGATCGGATTGTGGAAGGTGGGTGGGTGGTGATTTACTGATTTACTGATTTAGGGTATGTATAAAACGTAAAATTTTTTACTTTATAAACATGAAAAGTATAAAAAATTTTAACAAAACAAAAAGTTTTAAAACGAAATAAAATAAAAATTAAAAAAAAACAGAAAATAAATAAAATAATAATAAAAAATTAAAACAATAACAAGGGGAATAAACGCAAGATGCTTCTGACATAAAGTTCATTAATAACATCGTATATATGATAAAATAAATTCAACTTATATAAAAATAAAATTAAAAAAAATTAAAATAAAAATAAAAAGTTAAAATAAAACAAAAAACAAAGTATAAATGACAAATAAAACATTTAAAAAACAAAAATGAATAAAAAAAGAAGAAAGGAATTTAAACTAAAAATAAAAAAAAAACAAATATGAAAAAATAAAAATGAAAAATAAAAAATAAAAAATAAAAATAAAGTTAGAAAAAATAAAAATAAAAAAATAAATAAAAAAAAAAAAAATTAAAATAATAAAATTAAACACAAAGTATAAATGTAAAATAAAAACTTATAAAAAAAAAAAAAAAAAAAAAAAAATAGTAAACAGTATATGCATGTTTCAACTTAGAAAAAAAAATTATATTAGTTAACGTTTATAAAAAGAAAACGAGATTTGAAAATAGAAATGTTAGTCTTCAACGTTTAGAAAATAAAGGTTATCTTGCATGATGCAATCACATATACGACATCGTACATGTTAGACCCAGATGCAGTTATGTGAAACAGTAATGATACTTGTATTATTAAATGAATGTTTACTATCTCGGCACCGCACCGGTTCCAGCACCGGTGCCGCCACTACCGATTCTGATTCCTTCCTCATTCCTCATTCTTCTTCTTCTTCCTTTCTCCTCCTTCTTCCTTTCTTCTTCTTCTTCTTCCTCTGTTTTGCATTCCATGCATTTCTT
>JABUQX010047441.1:0-30000 GCA_015478945.1 Trachelipus rathkii | reverse complement strand
AAATGATAAAAGTGAATAACTCATTAGATTTAAAAAAATAATTGAGATAAAAAATATAATTATCAATTATCCAAATAATAGAGCAATAATAATATAATATCAAAATAAATAAAGACATTAAATAATTATATTATTATATAATATAATATATATTAATAATATATATTAATATATACTAGTATATAATTATATATATATTATATATAATTTATTTTAACAATATTAATTAATATATAAATTATATATATATATATTATATTATATAATTAATAATACATATATATTAATATTATATAGATAGATGTATAATTTATATAATGGTGTGTTGTGTGTTTGAAGTGTATTTGTTGAAATGTTTATGACCTATAGGTATTATGGTGTAATATTAAATTAAATTAGTTTTAACAAACAAGTTTGAACAATTAACTGTTAAAACTTACATTCTAATATATAATATTTAATATATATATTAAATATAAATATATATATAGTATATATATATAGATATATTAAGTATAATATAAATAATAATAAATAAATAAATAAAAAATAAAAAAAAAAAAAATAAATAATAACTAATAAAAAAATATAAATTGAATAAAGAATAATAAAAAGTAATAAAAAATAGAAATATATAAAATAAAATAAATATAAATAAAAAGTGAGAGATAATATATAAAATATATAAACCAAATAAGAGTATATATTATATAATTGGGTTTTATCACTTTATATCTAGCAAATTTGTATATTCTTGTTAAAATATGATTTTATTAATACTATTATTTTTGTTTATATGGTGTTGTTAAATTGTAGCTATAGATTTTATGTTAATTCAAGTAAAACAGTGTTTTGAGAAAAATACCTAAAATCAAAACAACCGTTTTAAAAACATATGAATGGTACTGTATAACATAAATCTTATAACACTGAAAAAAATGTGCATTTATAGCTAGCAAGGAAAGCTGCCAAATTAAAAAAAAAGGTGCTAAAATTTTAAGCATTTAATACGTTTGCTTAGTAGAAAACATCTCTATTAAATACATTATTATAATATACACAGAAATTATACCATTAAATAAAAAAAATTAGGACCTTTAGTAAAACCAAGAGTGTGACAATATAAAATTTTTGACTATTGTAAATGTACATGAAAACGAGAATTAAAACTAAGAATATATTTTTATACATTCCTATCAAAAATCCTCTATTCCTGTTTAGCATATGCATCTCCCAAACTCCTTTCTCTTCGTCCTTGCGCTAGCATACATCTGCCTCTTCTGTCTCTTGCTATCTTTATATTGATTTATTTGACTCATTACATATTATTATATATATATATATAATAATTATTAACCTCTTATATATTATAAGTATAATATATATTTATATATATATATATATATATATATATTATATATATTAATATAGTTAAATTATATATTATAATATATATAAATATATAAATATATAATATATATATATATATATATATATATAATATTATATATATTAATATATATATATATATATATGTGAATGGGTTAAAATCCCTTTGTAATTTAATACATGCATAAATCTAATATAATATATACAGATAAAAGTCATTAATAGCTATTTTCATTAGAAAATGGTATATAATTATATATTATTATATTAATATATATATTAAATATAATATAATAATATATAATATATAATATATATATATATATTTAATATATATATATTATATATATATATATATATATATATATATTATAACTATATATATATATATAATATATATAATTTAATATAATATATATATATATATATATTTATATATATATATATATATATTATTATATTATATATATTAATATATTAATATATATTATATATTAATATGATATTAACCATAGATTGCCACATACTCACGGGACAGGAGGGTAAAAAAAAGTATGCCCTTGTTTACTTTAATGATTAAATATAAATATAATAATAATATTAATATAATAGGAAAGTAAAGCTCACACACCGATCATACTTCTACTAACGTGACATTTTAATTATCCCTCAGAGTTAATCAGCTGACATGGAACTTACAGTAGAGGTGAAAGATTGTAAATACTTTGCAGGAAAAATAGTATATAGTATTAGGCAAGGTGAAGTTTATATCACAAATAGAATTAGTGGCTAAATAAAAAGGAGCACCACAGCGAGTGATCCTTTGTAGAGATCTCCAACTATTCTAGTTATATTAGTATACTAGTAGAGACGATTCGCGACAATATGTGGTGGAGGAAATGCTAATAGAGAATTTTTCAAGATGATCGGGAATTCTCACTCGCTTCTACCTGCTCGACCTGCCGTTATGTGGAAACACTCTTATAACATATATGAATACAATAGGCTGATAAGGGCAAGCACCGAGAAAAGTGTGCATAGATTGATCTCACGTATCGCTCAATAAAGAAAGACTTGATTCAAAGCGAAGTCCACCAGAATAGCTCCGCGGACAGTTATTATATACGCTCTCTATAAGCCTTATACGCACTCTTACAACCTTTTTGCCTATAAGAAAGGAGCTTGGCACAAGCATACAACCCAAAATGTAATATGAAAAAGCGTGAGATACTAGATAATTTACCACAATACTAGAGGAGAGACTGTGAGCACACACCACCATATCTCTTTATATAATATGTCTGAAAGGTAATAACCATGAAGTCAGAAAGAAAAAAAATATATTCAATATGTGAGTACCTGATAACAGAATTTCCGGCTTCTTTGAGGCCAATTTAGTATCAAGCGAGTCATGAGACTACTATCGTGTAACAAACAATTACCGCGACTATTTTATCTGTTCACGTCCTCTCTTCAGGTGAGAGGAATGTTTATGTTGTTTACAGGTGAGACATTAGAGCCGATCAATGAATTAGTCAGTAGAATGGATATGAAAGTGGAAGATAAGAGTGTAATTTCTAGTAAGAAAGTAGAAGAATATGTATGTGAAGATTTTATGTCAGTAAGATTGAAATAATTTATATAATAAGTAGAGTGTATTATAGTGATGATGAATGATGGGTTGAGGTTAATAATATTATATAATATATTATATTAATTATATTTCTTGCTTAAATAGCAATATTAATAATGGTAGAATATTATAATTTTTATAAAAAATAGACTGCTACTTGAATACGGTAGGCCATATCTAATATGCCCTTATTATAGGCTGAGAAAATAAGGTAGATCATATTTTTTTATTATGGATACTCCTAGTAGAATAAGTTAAACCATGTGGGGTCCACCGAATCCGGTTTATAATTATAAAAATTAGTAGGATAATCACATTAGAGATAAAAAGTGGTAATTATAGCCTAGCATCTTTTAAAGCTTAGCTCATAATAATATTTATCGGATACGATATAAATCAATTTAATAATTAACATATAGATATATAATTATATATATTATATATATATTATAAATAAATAGTATATTAATATATTATTATAATAGTATAATATATATATATATATATATATATAAGTATATAATATATATATAATATATAATATATTAATATTATATTAATATATATATATTATATATATGTAATATATATATTAAATATATATATACATATATATATATATATATATATTATATATATATATAGTATATTTATATATTATATATATATATATATATAGATATATATATATATATATTATATATATTAATTATAAATATAAATATATATATATATATATATATTATATATATAGATTATTTTAATATTAATAGCTTATGCTTAAATTTATTATATGGTATATCACTTAAAGGCAATAGGCGTATTAGGTGACTCTATACTCTACCTTATCCATCCTACAATCTATTCGCCTACTTTGAATATATAATATATATATTATATAAATTATATATTATATATATATAAAATTAATATATATATATATGATAATATATATATATATATTTATATGTATAGTTATAAATGTAATAAGGGGGGGCATAACCCCCCATTATTAACTAATGATTATATATAATGAGTTATACTACCCATTATATTATGTAAATGAGTAGAATGGTCTCGTCGCTCTTCTATAAAGTCAGTGTTTGATCGTCATCAGAAAGTTTTACATCAATGTCTGTTATAATAACGATACGTTCATATCAATCGTTATTTCATCGCCATCTTGTAAAAGGCCAATCGTGCACATCCAAGATAATGCTTCCGGTAAGTGCGACTACTGAAATCCGTGACCAGGGAACAAAAAGGCAAGTCATTAGTTATGTTTACATTGAGTATTGAGTAAAGAGAGAAAACATACTGTGTGAGTAGGATGCCGCGCACGAGCAAGGTACTAGGACAGCTTCAATTTATATATAAAAATATCATTCTATTATACTTATATAAATATACTACATATTATTTAATTAAGTGAACTGTTATACTTTAGTGAATTCGTGTAGAGTAACTAATATAATTAATTAATCGAAGCCCCCAGTTATAAGTAATAGTATCCAGGCCTATCAGTTGGGACAATAAGAAAGGAATACGAGCTCGTGAAAGCTGTCAATAATGTATATGTCCCGCCTAATATAAAGTTTCATTGACTGCTATCTTCAGTAATCAGTAAAACTTACGGGCATTTCCAGTAAACAGCAAAATAAACGATCGATATACTCTGGCTTGAATTGTATTGTGTATCCTCAATCGATCAACTAATGTCTATTTTGACAATATTGCGATTTGTTGTCGAAATTTCCATAATAATAATTATGACTATGTTAGTTATTTATAAAATAAATTATATAATTATGAAATTAATTATTATAATCATAGTTTGTAGTTATTTCATATATATATATTCTAGGTGTCTTAAAACTTTAATATTATTTAGTGATAGGTTGTTACAAAGTGGTAGACCCCAGACGAGTGTGGAAATTATTTTATTATTATTATTATTTTATCATTCACTCGGATACTCATGATAATTAAATCCCTAAGTTATTAATTCCTTTCGAATGAACAGTTTATATCTAAGATAATTCTATTTTAATCATTATTATTATTATTATTGATTATATTAAAAGTAGCTTATTAGATATAATGTAAATAATTATGAGCAATTATTATAGAAATTCACGTTAAATATCAAGAATAATAGATAATTTAAATATAAATACGTAAACAAAATATATTAATTAATTTTAAATATACTACTCTAGTGATATGGACGTAATTCAGTTTTATTAGCAGATTGTATCATAGTATAAGTATATTCATTATTTTAAACTATCACTTAGACGTATTGATAAATATATCTTTTATATAATTTCGAAATTCTCTTACATTATATATGATTAAACGGGGGAGAAGTACTTCCAATAATATTTGTCATATGCAAGTTATCCTCCACTCACTTACATCTACTACTTAACTTCATTTACTATCTGCATAGATCCTCTATTAATAGATGATTATTAATCCGAAAAGCTGATTGATACACACTCACAGAAGGAGATGCTCTTTATATACGCGACATGTTAACAAGTAATAAAAAAATGGAATAACGAGGCTACGAAAGATATCGTCTCCTCCAAAGCTCATACGAAGGTAATATCATTGCCACACAAAGAAACCCACACAACAAACACACAACAATTTCCACTCCCTACTCTACCAAGCGATGAGCAAGTACAGTTCAGCAACAACAAAAGGCAAAAGAGCAACAAAACACACAAACTCTTACTATACAACAACACATTATCAAGCGTAGTACTTGACAACCCATATCCTTACTCTGTGTAACACTACAACAATTCTCACACTACCACTGCGATAGACACAGCTACAATCACACATTACTAACGAGACATCAACAACAAAAAACTATAAATAAGTAAAAAATAATAATAATAATTTAATAAAATAATAATAATAATATATAAAATAAGTAATAATAATTATAATAATAAATAATAATAAAATAATTAATAATGAATAATAATATAATATAATAATTGATGACGACAAAAATAAAATATAATACACAAGAACTATTTCTTTAAATTATTTGGGATAAACAATAATTGAAGGATTATTATTATTACTCATAAATGTATATGGTAAAAATAAATAAATAAAAATAGAGTTGGACCAGATTAAAATGAGATAGTAGTTAAGTTATAATTAATTACGAGTAAGTGATTATCTATTTAATATGATGATTTTTAGTACTTAATATTCAATAATTAAAAATAAAAAAAAAAAATAAAAAAAATAATATTATAATAATATAATAATAATATATCATTTATTTGATAAAAAATTATATGGAAATATAGTTTCAAAAAAAATAAAAAAAAAAAAAATAAACGTTAGTAAGGTGAGGTAGCTAAACCCCTCATCTTACGTGTTAAATTATGTATAATACTAACATGTGTAATTGATATAAAATCTCTCGCTCTTCTATATAGTACATTGATTGTGTGGGGGGGGGCGAGAAAAAGAATCATGTATATACCGAACGTATATATAATTGATTTTAAAATTCTATGTAAAGGCCTCAAATGTCTCAAAAAGCGCACGCCTAGTGAATAAGGTTCTTATTAGGAGTTTAAAGAATCTGGGATAAATAAAGGTCATATATATAAATAAATATAATAGATTACTATTAACTATGACTCTCTTGTGTGGTGTGTATTGGCTGCTTTCACATAGTAGCTTGAGAGGCGATGCCGGCACGGCATACCGGTCACCTTCAAATTATATTATAAAACATTCTCATTAATATAACCGTATTTTAATAGTTAGTAACTTTACTGTGATTCGTGAGAGACAATATTAATTAATCGAAGCCCCATGTTATAGAAGAAGGGGCAATAAGAAGAACGTCGCAATAAAAAAACCCAGCTAATTATTAATCCGTATTTCCTCCGTACACCGATGATTGGTTTTAAACAATCTATCCTCAAATGGTTCCTTTATATCATACAAAAAAATCCTTTCCTTGTTGCTTAGATATTCAGTGAATTTACTCTTTTACTTATTCAGTATATAAAAAGATAATTAATATATCATTCTATTTTATATTCCTATATGGATGGCTAACCTGAAAATCTATTTGCAACTATATATATATATATATTATATATTATATAATTAATAATAATATATTTAATATATATATATATAAATATATATATATTAATATCATAATAAATTAAATATATATATATATATATAATATAATATATATAATATATGATATATTAATATATATATATTATATTATATTAATATATATATATATATATTATAATTATATATATATATTAATATATAAGTATATATGTATATATCGGCAATTTTAAATTTCGATATATCTATGTGAAAGTTTAATTACTAATTATAAACAAAGATTTCATCCCTTTCATACTTATTATTTTCCCACTAGTTCATATGAATTCGCAAGTATTCGTAGCATATTATTTTCTAATAGTTCTACTTGTTTTCTATTTTCTCATTTTCGAAATTAATCCCAAAATATTTTTTCATATAATTTTGTTGAGTGAGATTTCGAATTTTTAGTTCAATGATAATATAAGGTTTTGCTATTAATGATAACAGCAGAGGTGTAGGGCACGATTGAGACGTTACTATATTGAATCTTAAATATACTAAAAAGAGCTTTATCAGGTCTTCAGTCAAGGGAAAGTTTGTTAACATTTGTTTTTTCAAGTCGTGTCAATATAATATACGTAATATTTTTGTCGATTAGTATTTTTCTCAACCCTAATATTACTGTGCTTGTAGACTTGTATAAAATTAAGTTACTCCAAAACCGACGAGAGCTATAGCACATGCAATAAACAACTGGTACAACAATTACGAGTATATTATAATATACATAGATATATTATATTAATATATAATATAATAAATTATAATAATAATAATATATATATTAATATATATATATAGTAATATATAATATAATATTAATATATTATAATTAATATATATAAGATATATATATTTTATAATATAAATATATATATATATAAAGAAGTAATGGAATTCTAGTACATAGAATATGTAATAGAGATAGTGATGCTTTATTCGTAATAACCTGAAAGATAAAATGTGACTAGAGCGTTAGTGATGGGAAACACTATCGAAATCGCATAACATTGGCATAGTAAATGAAGATAGGTGATAGTGAATGTGAGTGCTGTGATTTTGAATTAGGTAGCAAGAAGGTAAATAGGTATTTATGAGAAGGTAAAATCTATAATTATAGTAAGGAGTGATAATATATAGGTAATTGCTAGAGAGATGAGAAAAGTTGTAAGAATTGGCTAAATCTGCAGGTATATATAGATGAAATATGTACTGTGAATAATAATAGATCAAGAACGGTGAGGCTAGAGATTGATGATTGATTGGAATTTTGGATAGTTGTAGTTAACAATGCTAGTTGTATCAATAGAAGAGGTATAGTTCCGAGGGTAATGGAGAGGTAGGAGGAGCATATTAAATACTTCCTTTAGTATATTAAGGAGTAAGTAGGAGATATAAGGTAGTAACTAGGTAAGTATATTAAGGGGTAATATAGTAGTTATTAAGTTATGAAAGTAGGGAAGATATATATATATGACGTATATTTGGACGAAAATGAATGCGTCGAGTAAACTGTAGAAGGATAACTCATTGTGAAGAACAAGGTTGTAGTTTATGAGAAGTGGTAATCTACATTAACAGGATATGTTAGTTTGCGATCAAATATCTTTACATTGAACAAAATGTATTATGAGAAAATTGAGATAGAGTAAGAAAGAATTATATAATTGTATTTATATTAATGTTTTTTGGATTATGTAAAACAGGCGTAGTATATGATTATGATTAATTGGAACTCACTAATGGCATGTAGTATTGATATATGGTGTAATAAGGTAAGCTTCTGAATAAAAATCAAAAGTATATATGACGAATTAAGTGAAGACGTTAGATGGTGTAAAGAATATATTAAAATGGAGTTGTAAAAAGTGATTGATTTTAATTATTAATAGTACTGATGTGAAGTGCAGGTGATTATAATCGTGCTATGTCTTCTTGATGTATTTCAATTTATATATATATGATTTATATTATGAGCTCGAACGGGGATTTATGAATCGGAATTAGCGGTGGTAGTACTATATATATAATATAATAATATATATATCTATAATATATTATATATATATATATATATAGTATATTATATATATATATAAAATATTTATATAATAATATATATATATATATATATAGTATTATATAAGGGTAGGATGAAGTAGATGGTTATTGTTAGTATGATGGGAGAATAAAAAGAGTTGGCTAAGTCTTTCAGGCTATAGTTATTCAGAAGAACATTCGTAGATACCTTGCTGTTGAAAAGTACAAGAGAGTTATGAGAGGTATTGTTACTATTCATTTATTGGTCAGGGGTGTGTAAAGGAGATGTTTGTATTAGTTAAACTATACCGATAAGAGTAAGTGTTATGGTATGTGAGAGAGGACTAGTCCATCGGTGATGAAAGTTATGTTAGATGTGATGAGCACGCTAGGTAAACTCAGTTATGTCTGAAGTTATTAATAAATTATTTAGTGATATAGTTTAATTATAAAAGGGAAGTATTAGAGCATACTTGTAGTAGGTAAAGATTTATGATGGCAGATAGATGTGTAGGCTGGAGTGCAATTATAATAGTTGGTTGTATAGCCAAAGGGACTACGTATTTGATGTCGCTACAGGTTACTTACATATATAGAGTGAGTTATATATGATATTTTTAATAATAATTTAATTATTAATGTTGAAGAATTTATAATATACTACAAACACATAATAAATATTAACCCAAGTATAAGTAATACACAGTATTATTAATGCTGCATATAGATGCAAAGAGGTTGAGAAAGTCAAAGTTTGAAATGAAAGCGAGATATTATCTTGTACCAATTACCAAGCGTTGTCTACTATACAGGAACAGTATAACTCCTCTGCCGCGCTACACATTCCCTCCACTTTAGCACTACTACTTATATATTCCTTTATAAAGAAACGAGTAAGTAACTCGCTAAAGGAAATATCTGCTCTCTCTCCGAAGAGGTTAATCGGTGTAATATGTGTTTATGTTCCGTAATGTGAACGAGTTGGCTACGGAAACTCTGCAACGTAAAGTAGTAACCTATAGACAAGTAAGCAGATATTATCGGAATCATCTCTACTTGTGTTTGCACTGCTTATAGAGTTACTATGCGTATGGTCCTAACCTCTGATATCTAAAACCATTGTGTATAAAGATGTGGATTATGATGGTGTAATATTAATAATTATCTCATGGGTGCAAGAGTTAATACTGGTGAGAGATTATCTGTTCTCAGTGACCAGCAACAGATTCACTGTAACTCAGAAGAAGTGAAAGGTAGGTCAACGTACTTAGGAATTATACTAATAATATTATTATTAGTACTTACACTAGAGATAAAAATGGTCTGTCAGCTACTCCACTTCAATCATCGCGTAATTACTTTACTAACAACACTGAAAATATCTCTTCTATCAGGTACAGTAACCATGAAAACCTCTTTACTCTGCTGGAATATTTCTCCAAATACCCATTGGTTTGGTAAAACTCGTCCCTTGTTGTTTTTGGTTTTGAAAATAGCCGGTCTCACCTCTATTTCTACAAAAAAACCTTCTCCACTCTATGTATATGGATTCAAAACTGATTGAAATAGAAATACGAATTAGGAACAGGATATACTCAAACCTAAATAATACTAATAAGGAAAAATATATTATTTAAATACGAACATAATAAAAAACACTCTGACCCCTACCTAAACATAATACACATAACCTTATATCCTAACACTTAAAACACATTAACATACCATTAACCTACTTAATAAAAATCAGTATATACATAACCTAATAACTCTAATAATAATACTTTAATCTTAATATACACTTAATATCTTTAATAAATCAATTAATTCAATCACATAATAACGTAACTTAATACTCAATTATACATCATAAAATAATAATAGAATATTATAGGTATGTTACATTACCATAATGAAAAATAAATTTAAATACGTAAAATTCAAATATATAAAAAAGATTACAATCTTAATAAATATTAAGACTATAGATAACCATTACATAACACTCAATTGGCAAAATATAAATACAGATATGAATATAATACTTAAACAGTAGTTTTAGCAGAATTATTAATAACGTACCCAACCATTCTAATGATTAATTCATAAAATTTAATAACTGATAGATCAAATATATTTATTATGACCCATGAGCTTATAAATATAATTAACTCAAAATCAATTAGTGAGAGAAATAAATTAAGTAGTCAAAAACTAATAGGAATAATATGAACCATATTACAGTGGAAATGAAAAGCACTGTCATTAAGAATATAATAGAATTATTATAAAATATATAACATACAATTCTATAACTTACATAAATAATAATTCAAATATATACCTCATAAACAAAATTATAAATATATATTAAATAATATCATTTGTAAACAAAGTAAAATATATCGACATGATTATCATAGAGAGTAATCATAATATAATATTCCCGTACTGCATACACTAAAATTAAATTAATTTCCAATAAAAATGTTACTGATACTAAAGACATTTAATTTTCTAAAATTTAATAATTTACATTATATTCAAAAAATCCACTCTAGGCTATATATCAACATTCAACTTAGTGACCACATAATTATAATATACTAAAAATATTATAGCAATTAATTAATAAACTATGATAAAATGATTAACATGAGAATGTTAGAAATGATGAATCTAGAATGATTATATGAATCTTATATATAGAATATGAAATAAAAAGAAAAAAAAATGAAATGAAAAAATGATGATTAGTTCATTTCTTATGTATAGGTCTATATGAATCAATTTTTATTTAACTTTTCGATTATTACTAGATTATTATATGGATATCATAGATATCGCAAGTCTCTCGCCATAGATGATGATGATGATATGTATTAACTGAGTATGTGTATCGTGGCACGTGGCCCATAGGACATGCCTATGAGTGGTGAGTGATGATGATGATGATGATATGATGATGATGATTATAATGATGGATTGTTGATAAATGCATATATATCGACACTATACAGAAATCTGAACAAACTAGACACACACTGACTCACACACATCACACAATAGACAGATGTAATATATGATGTCTATGTAATGTTATGATATTAGTATGATGTATAATGTATGTATGATATAGTATTAGTAATATAATTATGTATTAGATGATTATATGTGATTTATATGTATTCTCCTTCAATGATATGTAGTATATGTATATAATATGTATATGTAATATAATGTATGATGATGTAATAACTTAAATTTAGGGATGAGATGATGATGATAGATTAATGATAGTAATGATGATGATGATTTAGATAATTGAGTAATAGATGATGATGATGAATGTATGCATATGTGAATATGTAATTGATATTGATGATGATGATAATAGTGATTGAAAATGATTGTAATGATAATGATTGATAATGATTTATATGATGTAATGATTAGATGTAATGATATTGATAGATAGATGGGTGAATGATGATGATGATTAATGTATTGATTGAATATGGCAATGAATGATGTATAATGAATGTATTAGTATTGAATAGTGTATGTATTTGATGAACAATAGAGTATTATTAATAAGAATAGACAAGACATCGAATTGACTGCGACGACGGACTCAGCTACTGTACTACTCTCTGAACATGCTCTCGCACTAGAACAACCTATAAGAGGCAATTGAATAATTTAGTTATATAAATATGCAATTACAACATAATAACGTCAATACAAACGCATCACAACTACCAACACACGAACATACACTACATCACATCAATAACACTACAATCAACACAAATCAATAACAACACTACATCAACCACACGCCCCCCGCGCACAATAATAATACGCAACTACAGCTACAATGCAATCACGCACACTGCACACGAGCTAATCACGACAACATCAGCACAACGCACATCGACACACTACTCACACATAACACATACAATAATAGGTGATAAATATAATTTATAAAAATATAATTAATATAATTAAATAATAATAATAAATAATAATAAATATAAAATTAATATAATATAATTAATATAATATATATAAATATATAAAATTAAATATATATAAATAATTATAAATAATAAATAAAATAATAATAATAATTAAATATATATAATAAATATAATATAATATATTGAATAAATAATAAATATAAATAATAGTATATTATATATATATAATAAGTTATATATAAAAATAATAATAATATATAATATAAAATGTAATACTTTAATACTTAAATAATTAATAAAATATAATTATTAAAAATAATTAAATTGACTCCTATACTTCTTAATAAATATAATAAATTAATTAATAATATTAATAATAATCATTATAAAATAATAATATAGAAAATAAAGTATATATAATAATTTAAATAATATATAATAATTAAATAATAATATAATAATAATTAATAAACATAATATAATTATAATAGTATTATTAATAATAATTCAAGAATTAACAAACAATAATAAATTATTAATAATAAGTTTAGTACTTACTTATATATTAATATATATAATTATTAAATAATAATAATATATAATAAATTGATTTCATATGATTCATAGTATACTTAGAGTTGTGAAAGTGTTTAGAAGTAACTTATAATTTGAGTATCTACATTAAATAAATCATAGGAGGTCATGAATGATCAAAATAAATCGCCCAACATATACTAATCACTTACTCTAATAAACAACAACTCAATGAGCTTATACAGCGATGTTTACTATTAGCCAAGAAATGAACCATCCTCATTCGACCACACTACCTGTAATACACTGCATTTATAAACGACCTAATAAACTCGTGATATGTAATAATAGTAAGGGAACGTGTCATTACAACTATGTATAACTTTATATGTTAAGTAATACAAAAACACTTGTAATATATGATACATAAAGATTTATCTCATCTAAATATATATGTCTCCATACCTATTTATCGTTAAAACATCACCTTATATATATATAACTATGTACTTACATGTAAATATATAGTAAATTATTAAAGAAGTTATACTGAGTTGATATAGATCATCATTATATATATATATATATATATATATATATATTATATATTATATTTTATATATAATAAAGTGTTCTTCCAATATTTATATTTAACTGTTATTTCAATACGAGAGCTTAGTTTATATATTTAAATTTTAATAACGTATGTAAAAGGTAATAAACTCACGTATCATGTATAGTAATAGAATATAACAATATAGAGTACATAAATTCTTATAATACAGAAATAATAATGTATTTATCAATAACCAATAGCACATATCGATATATGTATATTGAATAGGATGGATGTGTATAACATAGATGTAATTTTTATTATTTTTTTGTTTTTATTTATATACTCAATTGAAAGAATTAATCACATTGCCTTTTACAATAAGGATAGGGGCTCTCAAAAAAATAAAAAAAAATAAGATGAAATAAAAAATAATAATATTATATACTATAATAGATAAAAATACATTAAAATAATATTGTGAGGTAAATAGTAAACCTCAACCCTACATTACTTCTCCTTTAGCCTAAACGTGACAATTACCCTTCATAGTGATTATTGCGCAGACGCGGGTGGATTATTTAAATATGTATGAGGTAAGGTAAGAGGCTCTGAAATAAGCGGGGAAAAAATAAAAGTCGCGGCAAGAGTGTTGCCAGAAGTGGCTATAAGTCGCTAAAAGTAGCTAAAGCTTGCCAGATCCAAACACTTGGAAAATTGACCATGTCAATTTTCCACATATAATACCACGCATGTAGGCTATATAGGACGAGGAGGTACCTGATTTATGTGATTCCCACTTATACGAGTATAGTCATCCTCAGTCGTCAATATTCACATCTCAATTTCTCTCATGATCCCGAGAAGACCCTAACGGCTTTGCATCCTGCACCGTTCGCCTTACCCTTGACGTTCTGACAGTCGTCGATCAGGCACCGCAAACGCACTCTCTGCTAAGGCTCGAGATCGTAGATCAACAGGTCTCACTATCATTCTACTGGGGACTCTCTCGCTAGCACTCGTGCCACGTAAGCATCGAATTATCGTTATTAGATTCGTAAGATAATAATGTTTCGCGAATTCAAATTTTTCTATTCTGTGTCTCACAGAGATTTAAAGAGCGATAGTTTGTGCATAGGTGAGTCTATAAAATAGTTTATATTGTTACAGTTTATTTTATATTAAAGTCCTATTAATCCTTTTATAGCTCTATTAAATCTCTCTAGTTCAAATAGGTAAGTGGTGAATATACCTATAACCACCACTCTCAATAATGTGGGAATTATATTTTCCAATTATTATTTACAGAGTGTATGCGAATAAGAAAATTATTATATTTAATCTTGATTATTGATTAGAGCATATATCTGATGTAAGTAATGAATAATTATTAATTAATTAATTTATATCTATATTCTCAATATATTATTAGTTGAAACGATAGAATAGTCGCATCTTTTTGAAAGTGCTTTTAGCATACGAAGTGGTGAGTGTGGATGTCCCAATGACAATTCACAGGTATATTTTATGTTAGTCCTAGTAATGATGTGGAGTTGTTGATTATGTTACGGGTAAAGTGACAGTTAGTGAGCATCAAGAAGGGTAGTAGTAGTAGTAGATTAGGAGATAAGAGTAGTAGGTATGGTTTAATTTATTAATGATGAAGGGTAATTAAGTTATGAAGTAAGTTGTGTAGTGTATATTCTCCAAAAGTAGGTTTTGTATAGTTTCGACATTGCAGCGAAGATTTCGTGATAACTCCCTACTGAGAAATTCCGTACCATAAATCGTATCTATTAGAATTGAATCGGAAATAAGTCATGTAGACTAGAGAAGTGATCAATACTCTAGAATTTAAACTAGATAGGGATACACAATAAAATGAGTGAAGATATTGAGTAGTTTGAAGTAGTCATATCTCAATATTAGAGTATGAAACTCAGTAGTTAGAAGTGCATCTAAGAAGATCGTGATGAAAGAAGGAATATTATAATATAGTTGAGAGTAATAAACTCAGACTTGAATAAGAATAACACTCACAAATTAATATAGATAAAGGAGATAGAGTGATTGCTATCCTAATCATAACATGAAGCTGAAACTAGATCGATCTGATAAAAGTAAAACTAAGACAGTAAGAAGCACAAAAGAGCTAAAGAAGGAATATATCACGAAGAGAGAGGATGGCTTATAAGGGAGTGAACAAGAAGAGCATGACCAAACCCGTAAGTGGACAGAAAAAGCTTATAAAGAAATAGTAACAAGAGACGCATAGACCAGAGAGAAGAATTCAAACCGAAGAAAGATGATCAGATGAATGGGACAGTAGAAGACACAAAGTAGAATCAATAGAAGGAAAAGATAAGATCACACGAAGTATATGAATCGCGAACGTCGAAAGCCATAACTAGAACAGAACATACTGAGAAAGAGAAGCATTTGAGAATGATCGTAATAAGAGAAAGAGTAACATAAAGCGAGAAAAGATAAAAGAATAAGAAGAAGAAGAATTAAGAAGAGTTATATATAACAAGGATATTGAATAGATAGTTAGTTAGCGAAAGAATGAAAAGGCAGTAAGTCAGAAGAAGTAAGAAAAGGATCAGAGAGCAACGAAGTGAGACCAAAGTAATGATGTATTGGGAGAAAGTGAGAAGAAGTTTAAGAAGAAGAAGATATGAGAAAGAGCTGTCTGTCTTATACCTTTAATGTAATATGATGAATAATGATTAGAGTGTGATTATTATATATAAGGGTTCTCCATATTAGTGAGAGGATTATCAATATGAAGAGCAATATGGATAGAACCTCTCATACTGATTCCGAGAAGGAAAAGGCAGCAGGCTCAGACCAGAAGTCCACTACCTACGCACTCATACAGAAATAACTAGCAAAACTACCAGCCAGTTGTGTTACATCTGACTATTTCCTCAGCACTCAAGTTCTGGCCAGAGCGGCGCGCTTCCCTCGACTTAACGGATTCTCATCAGGCATAGTCTTCTCTCCCCGATAATATCTACATTTCGATCATCTTTGATCATGATACATATATGTCAGTAGAATACTGCACACATACTGTTTATATTCTCTGACTGTAAAGTTAATGCTTTCGGATCTACGCAAACAATTCCATCCCTGTGACAGGTTAGAGGCCGAGAATTTCTGGTGCCCACTGATATTAGGTATATATGCATAGGAAGTTAGATATGATCCGAAAAGATTCGTGATGTACTCTCTAATATTGGAGTAAACTGAGCCGCTGGAGCGGTCAGATATATCAAATTATTGAGACATCTCTTCGTCTGCGTACACCACTGGACTGAGAAGTTGGAAGGAGGGGATAGTGAGTAGCTGAGATAATATGACCAGAATGTTGATTCATTTCGCATTGCTTTCGTCTCGTCAAATTATCTGCGCACAGACCTCTTATTTGTGAGTCTTAGAAAGATTTGATGGAGAGCTTCAGCTGCTTCATACGGCGCAGCACATATCAGTTGTTTGAGGTGGAAACAGAACTCGTGAGTTCCAAAGATAGTCTGAAAAAAATTCCTGTTCTCGTAAATCCCCTATGCTCTACGTACTCGGGCAGAAAGTTTTCTCAGATTCAAGACTCCGTATAATCATTTGAGCACAATATAGATAAATACTGAGGCGTGCTGTCATGGTACAACAAGCGCGTCGACTCGTCTCATAAATCTCGACGACAAGTTTGAGGTACTGTGCCGACTGGTAAGTGAACATCTATGTGTCTAAACACTACTGTGGCATCTTTATGTGCTATTAGTCACATAAACTCATCCTTTAACTTCTGCACAATCTGCTTATTTCTATTACTCATTATATCGGCACTTGAGAATAGTTCTAGATGCTATATCTATCCAAGCGAGAAAAGGCTAATGTCTTTTGTCTTCTTGAATATTTCTCTCTAGCTCAATACCTACTATTTTGACTTATACTCTCACGTCAAATCCTCATTAACTGCTTAGTTCCCTCTACAGTGTATATATATACTTTGTGATCAAGTACATCGGCTCCTGAAATCTATTGAACGTTAGGAAAGTCAGCGACAGGTGGCATTCCTTCTGGAGAGTTTTATAAGGTGGGCTTTACTAGCTGACGCCGGTCTCCTCTAGTTACATTATTACTTTCTATTACTTTAATATTAGAACTTTACGTTCACGTGCTAGAAACAAGCATTATGTCCAAGCTATCCGATGAAAAAAAGCAACTCTGATTCATTAATTATCCACATATTGCTGTCAATACTTATGTATTATGTATTAAAATACTATATATAGATATTATATATGTTGAAATAACCATTCTTCACTCATTTCTTGGATCATATCTTAAGTTACCTTACTTCCTCTTCTCATATATGTTGTGGGCCTAGTCGTAGGTGTGCTTTTCTGGGTCCTTTATGTGGTGTGCGTATTGTGGGATGATATCGAGCTCTTGTTCATTTGTTGAGATGTGTAGTTTGAGTTGGTGTCTTTTGCCATGTAGTAGAGAAGTTAGTTATATAAAGATCAGTGCAGTCTTGTGTTAGTTGAGAATCTCTAGGAAATATTCTCCGAACGTGAGCCGAATTTTTCATCTGCACGCCGTACATATTGTGTCAAAATGTCTAAGATTGAAAAATATCACTCTTCCTTTAATATATTTTTTCCTCGTCTCCTTCTCCCTATCATCTTTCTATGCTTATAATCATCTTTGAAATTAATTATCATCACTCCAGGTGTTGTTGGTGGTGTTAATAGAACCGTGTCCTATTACATGTTCTGCGCTATAGTGCAAGTCTAGTGGCTGTTTCTTCGCGTGGTTTGTCCTCCTCTTCATTTTCTATTTTTCCATCTTTTCTCATCTGTAGAGCGACGATGGGCGTATCATGTTGCCTCATAACCCTCTATACTGTTCCAGTTCCCTCTTCCACTCGTCTCTCTCAGAATGCCTCGCCTCCTCCACATCATTAATGGACTACTTTAAAGCAGACAGCATTCTCGTGCGTAACAAAACATATATCAAACTATAATTTTCTATCTTGACTGATCTGAGACATTAATTGTAGGAGAATCTCAACAGAGCGGTCGCTTCTAATCTAAGCATATGATCTGAGACAATTTCTCACAATCTTATAAAATTTCTCCAAACTACTCTATAATTGTCCTCCTCATAACACTCACCTTTTCTTACCTTTTCAATTCCATACTGCTCAACGTTTACATCCAGGTCAGTAATTTCTGACGCATCTTATATTATTAATATCACATCCCCACTTAAATGCGTAACAAAATTAATAATCGTAAACTTAGGTACAATTTCATATCATCATACACAATGTGTGAGCTTTATGTGCATAGAGTCTTGCCTGCAGACATTAAAAGGCATGATACGCGAGCCTGGGTTTGATTTATATAATTACACAACATTTTGATATCCCTATCTTCCAGTGATATATCCAAACTATACTAAAATAGTGTACTTATTCCGTCTTCCTCTATATTGAGTAATATCTGAGTTTCAATATATATATATATATATAATTATATCTGGGATGGGGGGTGGGTGTATATAATATGCTGAGGGTCATATGAGAAAATGTTATCCTTACTTTCCAATTCATTTGGCCTTTCCAAGCAGCGTTGGTATGTGTTTTGACTCTTATCTAGAGGTTTTAAAGCGACACATGCTCGAAAGAAATGATCACTCACATTCTACCACCTACACGACGCCCTCGTTGCGTTCAAAGCGGATATAGTACCGTTCTTGAACTAATGTTAATTTTATGTGGTAATAGTTAATATACAAGCTGTGGAATAAGTATCAGGGTATTGTTCGCTGTGGTGTATATATTTACTTTTATTATCCAACAAGCTTATTAGTTCTTTTGGAAGTTTTCTTTCTTTCCCGCCGAATTTAATCTCCCTTACTTTAAACTCATCAAAGCATTAAAGACTGCGTTAACGATGCCAAATTAAGACCTTACCTTAATTTGACAGTAAAAGATATAAACGTAACTATTGCAAGGAATTTCAGCAAATTAATCACATTTATTTATTGATTGGGAGTCGAGCATCATAATACTTTTTCTACCACGCCGCCAGTTTCCAGTTGCCAATTGCCAATTGCCAGTTAATTCTTGAAGCCCTGACATAAAGTAAATAGGGCACAAATAATAAAATTATTATATGCTATTCAAAAGCTTTTAATTTTTTACTATCCTAAAAATTTAAATACACAAGAAACGGTAATTATTTCATATATTCGGTGCTTCATACTCTTTCTTTCTCTTCTTCTCTATTTATTCCTACATCTCCTGTGTTAAACACAAGATAGCAGTTTTCATCCTGTACATAAGCACGCGAGCAGAGCAATCGCTTATTTCCATACATTTCCCTACATTAGTAGCGTGTTAAACGTAAAACATTCCTTGTCATATTCTTGTACTTTAGCACTCATATTTTATCGGATACGAAGTGACACGTAACCTTGCACACTTTCTTCTTCCAGCAGAAGTAAGTCCTACCACGACTTCCGTCACCAATCATCTTCTTTCTGATTTATATCCCCTTTATTGAGTCTTATTCATGCCCTCTTAGGGTCCATTTTTCATCCTTACTTCTCTTTTCTGGCAATTCTATTCCTGCTACCATTCCTACTCCAAGATGTCCCCACCATCTTCAATCCACCTACACATATCTCATCACATTCATCGTATCATTCATCTTACTACACCTATATATCTTTCATCTAATTTAACTTCTTCCTTATATTATCTGAGTCTTCTCTCTTACTTCTATTCCAATTACTAGTCTTAATAACTACCTCAATCCCCTCGTGACCGGCTTATGATTATCTTACTCCCTCTTACTTATATTTTTTCTTTATTAGTCCATGTTGTTCCTATCCGTATACGTGCAGTATATATATATTACGTCTAGAATATCTATAAGTATTATATAGTATATATAAGGCAGGTTAGCAAGTGGGAGTTGTTGAAGGGGTCTGAACCCCCAAAAAATTATTAAAACGAAATAATCCACTTAAATCTCTGATTTTAATTTATAAAGAATAATAAAAATAGTAATCAAAGCAAATGGAGAAGTAATCACTTTAATTATATACGGAAAAAAATTTTTTAGGGGGGGGGGGGAAAAACATTTGTGTTCGTAAAAGATTTTTTAGGAAGGAAATTCTCAAGGATTGATAATGGTTGCTAAATAATGCTAATCTACTAGGCTATATACTAAGAAAGTTTAGAAATAAATATTAAACCTTTGATTGGACAAAGATAATGGTGGTACAGCAGCAGCGATGAAGAAACGTTTTAGAGGTGTTTTAAGCAGTCGAAAATATATACAGCAGTATTGCATGTTAAAAAATCATGTACTTTTGCTTTAGACCTCCCTAATTTTCTCTTTGATGTTTTATGATTCTTTCATACAAGTCGAGCGGATGAGCGGACACTGTTTTTATCGAGTCAACTAAAGTACCCGATATACTAAATCCATGCATATCGTTATTACTGACGAATCAAAACTTGGATCATACGATCTCCATCTTGCCTCCCGCCCAGATGTCAGCTAAAAATAGACATACACTAGACAAAAGATGTTGAAAACAGGTTATTACCGGCCTCACCTGCCTCCTTCCTCACGCGCTCGTGCTCTAAATACATACTCCTCTCATTAATGTGTGCCTTCTGTTTATGTGATTATAATTATAGTGTAGCTGTGACGTTGTTTTAAACAGATTATACATTTACGTCATCCAATCCTGTCTCTAGTTAGCCACACTCTCTAGAACCCTCCTCGTAAAACAACTCCAGCACCTCTCGAATAGGCACTCCAATCGATTTCTACTCTGGACCTCTCTAACTTTCGAAACCAGATCTCAGACAGTGCGTATTTGAAATCATTAGTTATCATGGTCCACCATCTCAAAATGCTTCACTAAGCGTTTAGATCTTATGTGACTTCTAACCCCTTTCATCTTCTTCATCTTCATCTCTCCATCAACACTATAACGCGGTATCTACATGCAGTTATACACCGTCATTTAGATGTAAACTTATACATACTGTATCGTATAGTCCAGTCATATTAGAAAAAAATACAGTCCACTGGTCTCTACTTTTAAAGCCTGTTTTCTCAATATCATCCGAACGACATACAACATCTTTCAAGCTACTATTTGACAATTCGTGCACGCCAGAACTTTCGTTATCTTCTCAACAGTTAGTAAGCATTTACTACGAAACGATATCTATAATGTCCTCATCGCGCTCAGGTTTAGATACCCACCCATCGATCCTAAATATGATATAAGATACACTAGCTACTCTGATCAACTTTCCTTCCTTCCTCGAATGAGTGATTCTCTAATACCCGTTAGAGAGAGAGGGATACGAATCAGGAGAATGCCGTTATGTAGGCAGGAGTCGATGAGGAACACACAAAGAATCTTTGGCCAAGAGAGATATTCCAGAGAAGCAGACTTCTCCGAGAGAGAGCACATGACTAGAGAGTGAAAAGAGTAGGATGCAGCGAGAGATCGATTCCGTGACTTCGCATCTTCTGTACCGCACTACTGATGTACTTTCTCCGAGAGATCGTCAGAGCAGTCAGAGATCCTTCCTAAACAGATTAATATATTCTCCTTCTCCATATAACTCTCTATATTACAGAGGTATAGCTTCACAGGAAATACTTTTCTAATTAATATCAGGAGAGGTAGACCAATAATACCATGGTTATTGCTTACATTGAGTTTGCTACTCAAGATCATAGCCTGCATCTTCCTCTAATATAAACGAGAGGACCAGTTTTCCAATCCATTTTTATCTGCTGTTAGTGCATATCATTTCTATATGTATACTGAATCTTCTTTTGCATGTCTTCAGCTTATTCTTATCGACTCCCAACCTTCTATTCATATGCTCACCTCATTCATCCAACACTATATTGTTCAATTCAAATCTTATATGTATTTACTACCCTTCATCAACTCTCTCTATTCCTCCCTCCACCACCAACTCACACTAGATATATATATATATATATATATATAATATATATATATATATATATATATATATATATATATATATAATATATATATAAATATATATATATATTTACAGAGCACTCCATCCTCTCCGGGGGCTTTATCCTTCATCATCCTTTTTATAGCCTCCTAATATTCTTCTACCGTATCTCTCCGCCTTCCTCCTCTCTTCCTCCTCCCTCGTCTGATTTACAGCTTCTTCCTCTTGTTCTCTGTATATACATTTTTCAGAAATTCTAGTATCGTCCATCTATCATTTCTTCTTGAACTGTAACAATAAATACCAAAAATCTATCTTATATTTCTAGTTACGGTTTTTGGTTTTCTAAACGCCTTCGCCATCTTAAAATCTTTTCTTCCTTCGCCCACATCTCTCTATTTCTCCTGCCATTTGCTCTGCGCGACCTCGGCCTACTGTATATGTTCGTGCTCATTGCCTTACACCTGCGTCCTGCTTACCGATTTCTACAGCTGGTGGCGTTTACCATATATTCCTCGCCTACACTTAGAACTAGCCCCTGGTCTTCGTATACACGACCTTTTCAAACATATATTTAAAATACCGATTTTATGTAACGGTACGCTACCCTATTTTATACCAACTGTTTATATCAGGTTAATTGCTTTTCATGATTATTGTAATAATTGACCTACCTCAGTAAATAGCTGAGCAAAATATATACTGAATTTTAACATTTTATCTTTATTTTTGTCGGAACCATACGAATCTAGTTTTCCATTAATTTCTCAAGAGTTTTCTTCATGACACACTTTCCTTATAATGACATCCTGCATAAGTCTTCGTTTTCATCTTTACATTCTACTTTAGGATTATCCTGCATTACCGTTACTTAATATTACGTGAGTCTCTCATTTTATATATCTGTTCTTATCTAACTTCTCCACTTACTGATCCTGGCCTCATTTATATGATCATCAATTTACTATTATAGCAAATTTTTGGTTAGTTGTTTAGCTAGTTTTTGTTAGTTTTATGCTAGTTTTTAGCCAGTTTTTCGTCAGTTTGTTTACTAGTTTTTGGTTAGTGTTAACTAGTTTTTAGTTAATTTACTAGCTAATTTTTGGTTATTTTCCGGTAGATTTTGGCTTGTTTTCAGCTAGTTTAAGTTTAGTTTTTTGCCTACGTGTTTCATTATTATTTTAGCTCATTTTTGGTTAGTTGTTTTGTTAGATTTTCGCTAGTAACGCCTCTTACCTCCTTTAGTTCTTGTAGTATCCTCTTCCATAATATTATTATATATATATTTGTTCCCAATTACTCTCTCCTATCTCTCTTACTCTCTATATTCCTACTCTAGTCGTGATTTGAGAAATATCTACCCTATAATATCAAACAAGCACCTCTCCCCTCACTCCTCCTACCTATCTCCTTCCACCTGCCTCATCCGATCTATTTACCTCCAATTCAATTCCATAAAATCATAGTTTTTTCCTCTCTAGGCCTTCCTTATAGTTGTTTAGGTGTCAATACTATATTAGTATATTCTATATTTTTATCGTGACTATATATACCATATACTTCATAATACTAGCATAATCTAATCAACTATATACTCATATATTAATTAATTTACTATCTGTTATATATATATATTAATTAACATTAGGATGACTCAGTCTTAGGTCCTCCTACTATATTATATTCCGATACTACTTAGTCATCATCATATTCCATTACTCACTCACCCCTATAACTAATACATCAAATACCAAATATCATCTTCCCCATTTACTATTTACCCTTCACTCACACTCTCTCCTCTCAACTCATCTACATCTCACGCTCATATCCCCTAATAACATATATCTATCTTCCCTCCTTTTACTAGATATCATTTATTTACCTCTACTCTTATTATACTCTACATTAGGTTAACCTCACTAAATTTATATAATCGTATAGGTCAACACCTATAATTCTTTTTAATAAAGTGTATTTCCTGATCAGTTTACCTAAAACTTTACTCGTGGATCCGTAAGTCGTTTACGTCATATATAATATTATTATCTTCGTCCGAAGCGTTATAGCCGACGGTTGCGTAGCAGCAGCGAGACTCTTAGTAACAGAACCCCGGAAACGTATTTATAGGTAACCTAGAGAACTTGAATGATGTTTTTAAGATTAGATTGCTTAGCTACGTCATTTAAATACTGCGACGTTATATATATGGTGGAAAGGAGGAGTGAAGATTCTATGTGAGGAGATGTAATGTAGGAGAGAGGAGGTAATCAACGTAGATAGTAGGAATTTGCTACACATGCGAATTTATTACAATACCGTTGTCGACAGCATGCGTTTATTATGGAGTGAGTGGATAATATAATATATATGTATATTATGATATATAAAATAGTATACATGATACATGAAGTGCTTTACATGATATATAAAAGGGTACGAGAATGTGCACCCGTATCATACAAGACTATAGAATCTTTAAAAGGATATAAAGATCATATATATATTATAAAAATATAGCCACTTGGTCCTAAGACATCTCAACGAGAGTGGAATTTATTGCCGACACGCAACTGTGGTACACTAGTAGAAAGACAGGAATATAAAACAATGATCTAGATCACAGGAAAAAATGTGAGATAGGAGCGATTAGGATGTAATGTTTAAGAACACGAGGTAATTCATACGAAGAAGGAACTTAAGAAAAAAAGTTCTCGATTTTACTGATTGTGCTAAATATAGTTATACAAACTCCTAAACGAAATGTGAGGATAAAAGAATCTGAAGTAGACCAGAGGATAGAGTAGGTGCACGCTCTGAGAAGACTATAACAAGTGAAATATGCTATAGGACCTCTTTGGATTGGAACAAATGTCCAAGGAATATATTAGCCACTAGTAGTATTAGATAGCTGTTTTGAATAGAAATATATCTTTCTAAGTTTAATGTAGATTTGGTTTAATATCTATGTGTGAATTGGGGTTCTTTAGTCCTTTCAAACGGAAAGAGGCAAGACTGGCAGCGATCAGAGTCTTCCCCCGTCGAATCCCCCCGGGGTATAGGCATGTGGAGAAATATCACACAATATTCTAAAGGAGTAACTCATTCTGTATCCATGAGTTATACCGCACATTCATTTAGTGAGACTATTTTACTCCTGATAATTTAATCAATCTAGATAAAGATAGTCAGACAATAATAGAGTGATTCTATTGAGTACGACTATCATCCGGAAGAAGGAACATTCTTCAAATTATGCTCAAAATATATCACGTAAATCATTTTTTTCAGAGAGTGTGTGGAGAGCGAGAGTGTGATTTTGTATATAGAAAGAGCGGCTCGTGTGATAGAAGGCAGTGAAAATATAAGTTCACTTTATTAAAGTGTTCAGGTCAGAAAGAAAATGGGCTTAAAGTGCGATTTATATCAAACTGAGTGATCTAACTGGATAATTAAAATATATTTGTAACAATGAATCAGGATAGCATGATATATATAGTGTAATCAAATAAATGAAGACTTTAGTAAGAAGAATTTGAATAGTAGGAAAGTATGGGAGATATGTACAAGTATATTAAGTGATCGATAGGACGTGAGTGCCAGCTGACACATATCGGAGGGTGAGGAATGAACGTGACCGAAAAGAACACACAAAGTGGTTGTGGACTGGAAGAAGTGAAAGAATGGCAATTAATTAGATAAATAACATAGATATTTGATGAATAAAGGTGGCTGAATAAAAATATAGAACCGTACAAAACAAGGGCTCTAAGTATTGTGGAGGCAACGAAATGATCCGAGAGAGTGAAATCAAAGGAAAGAGAGTAATAGAAGAGGCTCCTGCTAAAGAAGAGGCTGGAATAGAAAAGATGAAAAATGGTGAGGCTATATAGTAGGTCAGAAAGGAAGATAGGAATTTTTAGGCACTTTAGTCAAAAACATATATATGAGATCAAAAAGTAAAAGTTGCATACATTAATCAAGTATAAGCAGTGAGAGGGATTTGGTGAAATCAATAGACACAAACAGGAGATGGGCTGATAAGTACGTTAATAGTGTAAACTATCATATAAAGGTGATAATAATGTAACAGTAGGTGAGTATAGATGAGTAGATGTAAAGAGAGAGAATATAATGGCCGTGAGAGCGGAGAGCGCGTACACGATAAGCAGGATGAGAGGAGAGATATCGAGCGTGAATATGAAAGAATTATGAGGTAGACTAGCTGACAGGTAAGCCATGTCCAAAAGAAAACAGGTAAGAGACACCGGGTTGATGATGGTTTTAAGGGTGAAATGAAATTTTTCCTAGGAGTAGCCCATTAGAGCATCGCGACTGACCTAACTTACATGGACCTGAGATCTAAGCATGAAATGAACATAAGATACATGTAACACGTATTTGCAACACTAACCGTATATCGCGTTATACACATGCGATGTTGAGCTCGCTGGAAACATCAGAATGATTTAGTACCTATTAATGGTATGGTGATAAGCTACATATATTGATGTTGTTAAGAAGTGACCATATTACCTATATAAGGGTGAATAAAGATAATTATCAAAAAGACTGTAAAAACTACAAAAGTAATTTCTTGTTGAACCATCTGGCAAAATCATAGAATGATAGAGAATTTAAGAGAAAAGGTTGATATAAAAATAGTTAGAAGTAGTCACCAGAAACTGGGATAAGCGAGACCAGCACGGATATAGATAAAGAACATGAAAAACACTACGGATCTCTTGTTATCGCTACTGAGAATATTTACGTTGGAGAATTTTCAAAGAAAAATAAATGTACAGTATATATACTATATTTATAGCTTTCTATTGATCTTGAAGAGAGCTTTCAATTCAGTGTCTAGAGAGAGATTCTTTGTATGAGTAGTGCTGGAGAGAGAATAATGCAGTGGTAGAGATAGTTAATAGAGGGACATCGGGAATGAAGTTTGTACAGTAAAATAGCAAATGTTAATGTAAGTAACAGTAAATATAGAGAATTAATAAGATAAATATGGTTATCTAGATAGTTCAATAACAGGGAAGTAAACAACGAAAGCCTTGTATGTACACCAATTTTGTTTTGAGTATTACATTATAATCTTGGATTGTAGTTATAATGTGAATAAAGATGAGAGAAGAAACTTTGGAGATTTGGGACGTGATATTTTGGCATAATGCTGAGGATTTAATATCATTGGGCGTGCTGGATACGATAGAGGGAAGACAGCGTTTTGAAGATAAAGTAGTGATAGTTTTGCCAACAGGACTGATGAGAGGTCGCATTGAACTATAACGCCAGAAAAGACGGAGTATCATGTTGTTAGGTGTGTACAGTTAGATAATAGAAAAGAGAAAGAGAGTGAGAATAGAGGTGTGAGTAGGGCTGACTGCGATATAAAGTAATGAGTTGAGAGAAATTATATAAATATTGTATAGGATGGAGATTAATTTGTAATAGAAGGAGGGAGGAAATGTACTAATAGAGATCATAAAGTAGATATATAGCTTACTATTTAATGGGGGAGCAAGTTAAGAGCAATAAGTGTATTCCATAACTGAAAGAATAGACTCAATTATATGAATGTGGAGAGGTGAAATAAAGCGTAGTAGATCTTTGAAGGTGTTATAGTTAATCACCGATTTTACGTTATGTAGTTACAGTAGACATGGAATGTTACCAACATAAGAGAGTGAGATAGTTTAGAAACAGCGTAGTCGAAGATGTAACGTTTAGATTGACGATAATGGTAAAAAGACTTAGAAGATGACAGGACAGAGAAAATGATAAGGAATAAGGGAGGATAGGTTGAGTTGAGATGGGCTATTATTGAAATTATAGATTGGCTTGAGCACAGCATCTGAGCGTGACCGTCGGTTATAGGGTGGGGACACGCGTAGGGGAGAGGATGGGAAGAGGGAAGAGTAGCAGAAATAGATGGAGTGAGACCGGGAGGAAACGAGACCAAGAGGTAGAGCATAGGAACAGAGGTAGGACAGCCCCCCTATGATGTATGTGAAATCCTCTACATTGTGAGAAGACAAGATTGCCGTCGTCGCACCAGAGGATAAGTTATTTTTTAAGAGGCGAGAATGATTCGTAAACTTTTTGAATGATAGTATAAGGAATATTCAGATAAAGATATGCTGAGCCCCGCTGACAGGGTCTATGACCCTTCCGAGTGAGGGCGGTTATTTTTAAAATTGTTAAATATATATATTAAATATTATATAATTAATATATATATAATATATTATATATATATATTATATATATATATATACTTAATATTTATATATATCATATATATTATATATATATATATATAATATATATTAATATATATATATATTATATATATAATATATATTATAATATATATAATATTATATAATATATAATATACACGAAAAGTGACCTTTTTTTTTTTATCTTGATAGTATTACTTTTATATATTAGGAATAATATGTGGAGTAGTGGAGATGGCCATTGATATACTATACTTTACCTTAGGCAGACTTTGTAACGCTTACTCTATGTATTACTCTCCAATCATGCATTCTTGTGATTTATGCCTACCAATCAATGAAATTACGTAAGATCGAGTTGAAAATAAATTCTGAATTGTATGTATTTT
>JABUQX010047440.1:55000-65000 GCA_015478945.1 Trachelipus rathkii | reverse complement strand
CATGAAAAGCGTGGGAAATCACTGGCTTACATACTTGAAAAGATTCAATGTATTTTTATATAAACGGTAATATCTTATCCATGAAGCTCTTTAAGCTATCAAACAATAGCTTAAAAAATTTCATTAGTCGTACCCAATCCATCGAAATTTTCCACCTACCTAGTGTCGCCCATTCGTGAGAGAGCTTGCCATTTTGTATCTGCGGAAAATCTTTTTCTTTTAATTTTTCCTTTTAAAATAGTAGTCAGCCCTTGGCAATCTCAAATAGCATATTAGTTGCATTCGATTTGCCATAAGGTTTTTAATGAGTTGTTAACTTAACATGAAATGTGAACCAGTGATGAACATCTAAACGCGGCATGGTATATTTTCGCACCAGCTTAACACCCTCTAAAAATTTCTCAATTGCTCTTTACACCGTCCATATTGCTTTGTCCAAATCCCGAAAGCTTCAATATAAGTATATCAAAAGTTCGTAGGATTACCTCAGATAGAGATAACGGAAAACAAAGAAACAGTTAGAGGCCACATGGACATATCGAGGACATGTCCCAGTCAACTAAAATGATTACAAAATTCATGCCCCGCGACAAAAACACAACCTCACCAACCCTAAAGGACATGTCAATTTCACATAAAACAATGGGTCAATTATTAATCATATACGCCCAAACTCACTACCAAAAGTAAAAATCTTAGCTAGGTTATGCTTAACCACAATACAAGCTTTAATAAGTTTATTGTTGATACTGGTTAGCATACAAATACATATTACAATAAAACTAACACTAAAAACACCTTTAAATCTTTTATATACTAATTGATGCACCCAAACAATCCCATTACCTATCCAATCCTTTCTTTCATGTTGCAAGTGAGTCACACACAACAAACTCCTGCGGGAAAACCATTCAAAAAATTTTAAACACTATTACAGGAATGAATCACAGCGTTAACACGTCTTCCTACATTTTCTTATTGTGTCCCCTAGAAAAACTTTCCGTGGTAAATATTTTATAGACTTTGTATCATGTTCCTTATGACTGGGAGAAATTTTGAAGAGGACATTAAATGGCATATGCGACGATTGGGCATGTTGCGAGCAATAGAGAGGATGGCTATTTCGAGAGATGGTGGAAGTTGGTTTGCGAGGAGATTGGAGGAAGCAAGGGCAATGAAAATGAAACACAGCAGAGAAATAGATAGTACAGTAAACGGAGGAAATATGAAGAGGAGAGAAAATGATGGTGATATGAGCAGGAGGAGGGAAAGGGCGGTAAATCCATGCAATTATCTCGGAGGAAGTTTTAACAGAAGGGGATGAGTTGGGAAGAATTACGCGAAGAATGGAAAGTATGGAGTTAGTTATGAAAGCGATAATTTTACCCCTGATGAAGATACGAACATCGGAAATAGAGGTCAAAAAATGGGATTTTTAACGCATACTGACTCCCACACCTGCTGTACGGAGCGGAAAACATTGGACAACACGAGAAGCAGGGAGAGATAGAATACAAGCGGCAGAGTATGAGGGATATAAGAACTATGATTGGAAAGAGTAGAAAACAGAATAAGAAATGAAGTTATTAGAGAGGATATAGGTGTGAAGGAGATGACACTGAAGATGGATGTGGGGAGATTGAGATGGTGGCGACATCTGGAGAGGATGGAGCAGGAGAGAATCCCGAAAAGAAGATGGGAATGGACACCAGAAGGCAGAAGACCAAGGGGAAGACGGAAGAAGAGATGGGCGGAATTGGTGGAGGACTCTCTGGAAAAATGTCAGCTACCAAATATGAGAGCGGTGAAGAGAAGAGGAATAGTGCAGGGGAGGGATGTCTGGAGAAAGATATGCTTGCGCGGCTGACAGGATGGAGAATCCTTCCTGGGAGAGGAAAGAAAGAAAGGAAGAAAGAAAGAAAATTATATATATATATATATATACTATATATATATATATAACTATATATAATATAATAATATATATTTATATATATATAATTATATAATATATATATATAAATATATAATACTATCTATATATATAATATGGCAACAAAAGGCACTTCAACTAGAAATCTTCACAACTACAAATATGTTTCCATCATTTCTATTAAATAAAACATATACCTTTATTATGCTTGATTAACTATGTATTTTATATTATTATTATTAATTATATAAGAGACTTAAGTCATCAAAAACTTTGATAAACATTAAAAATTTTAGGGAAGGGGAGTCTACGGAATTATACTATATATATATATAATAATAATATATATATAATACTATTATATATATATATATATATATTACTATATATAATATATATATATATATATAAATATATATAATACTATATACTATATATATACTAATACATTACTTAGTTACATGAACCTTTACATCTAATTATCATCTACTCATTTGATGATTAGTTCGTTAAAATTAGAATAAGCCATCTGCATTGTTCTCCTTCATTTTTCCTCTTTGGTCTGATTTTATTAATGCGAAGAGCAGCAAAGCAGTTCACGCTAACTTGCGTTGAGTAGAGCAGTAAACAGCAATATTCAGCTTCTCTGTACAATGTCCTGATACTTTTCGAAGTGTTACATAAAATTTTTCAACTTCTTTCAGTGCATCAAAGAAGAAATTTTATTTAAAGTTATAGAATATTGTGTACAAGGATTAGGAAGGAACTTGACCTTTTTCTTGAACCCATCGACGCTTAATCGACTAAGCTCTTCATATCTAGAAGCTTTTATACTAATCTTCTGAAACTTTCTAAAAATGAATATAGAGAGGTAATAAACAGAGAGAATAGTAGATTTCATCAACTTACATATGTTTTAGCGTGTATCCTTTTTCTCTTAACTTTCCGGAACCTTTATACAAATTGGCCACATTGAAAAGTTGCAGATTTAGCTTTTTGTTGTTGTTCTTCAGTAAGCTTACCCTGTAGATTGCATCAATATAAACAACAGCTAGTATAGAATACCAATGTCAATGAGAGAAAATTTCTCTCGTACCATGGAGACTTTTATTTCTTCAGTATCTTAAATATAGATTGAATATAAGGTTGAAGGTTGAATTTATATAGAAATATAATCCAATGAAACATAAGGTGCTGAGTTAAAATTCTTCGAAGTTTTGCAATTAATTGCATTTTGTGATTGTGCGACAGTCGAAAGTCAATAAACTTGCATGAAGGGATTGAAGTCATTCACAGTCACATTATAACTTTGTCAGTTTAAAATCTTCCGACTCCAACAACCATTATCTTGAAAGTTACCGACTCCGGACTCCGCGACTCCGACTCCGACCTCTTGAAAATTACCGACTCCGACTCCACCCTCTTCAAAACTCCGCGACTCCGACTCCGACTCCGACTCCGCAACCCTGTGTAAAACTCTAGAACACTCAAGACTTAGGCTCTTTATATTCACCAAGGATTTAACTTTATCAGCCACCTTTCTACAATTCGCAACTTTCCTATTACACTCTGAATCGTCCTTTCCCTTTTCATTCAATATGTAGTCAAAATATTTAAACTCAGATATTTAATACAACTGAAAATCATCCAGCATGATTTCACACCGTGGATTCTCCTCATTCACTACAATCACCTTACTATTATCTACATTTACTTTCAATCCCCTTCTTTTACAAACCCACCTCTACCAATCCTATCAAACTTTCTTCAGATACACCGCACATTACTAAGTCATAGACGCACAATAAGCAGGGCACCCTCCACTCTCTTCCATTTTCCATCAGCCTAACACCTTCTCAAACCATCCGTACCTCTAATTCTTTCATCGCCCCATCCATATACAAATAAAGTAGCCAAGGAGACATAACACATCCCTTCCTCACTCCACTATTAACATTAAACCATTCAGTCCTAAGTCCATTTATTCTTAAATACGTTTCACTATCGACATTTATAATTTTGATTCGCTTCAGAAGCCTACCGCCAATATCATATATCATTAACACCTACTACAAAGTTTCCATTTTAATCCTGTCGTAGCCTGTTGCAAGATCATTAAACCTAAATATAATTTCTTAATCTTCTATCTCATTTTATCAATCATTTGTTTCAATGTGTAAATTTGATCTACACATCCTTTGTCACTTCTAAATGCCCTTTGTTCTTCGCCAATCAGTCCCTCAGTCACTCGAAGCACTCTTTCAACGAAAACACCAGCATGCATCTTCCCTACTACGCTCAATGAACTAATTCTCCTATAGTTCCTACAGTTCAATGTATACCCCTTTACCTTATATAAGGATACTAAAATTGCTCTCATCCAATCCTTCGAAACTATACCTTCATAAAAAGCTTTGTTGTACAACTTTCATATAGAGTTAGTCGCAATCTCGCCTTAATCATTTCACCGATAATTCCATCTATGCCTGCTGATTTACTATTCTTCAACTCTCTCACACTACCTAATACCACCTCTCTACTAATTACCTCATCTCCCAAATATCTATTTCTTCTTACAGCAAACCAAAGCATTCACAATCACCTCTTCATTAATTCTATTGTTATGCCGATTTTCGAACTGTTCCGCCCACACTCTCCTAACATCCATTTCATCAGTCACGAAGTTACCATCCCTTTTCATTATTCTCTGAAGATCCCATTTATTCTCTTTTTTTAACCTTTCGTACTTCCTTCCAGAAGAGATATATTACCTTGTAAGTAAGTATCCCACTCATCCTCTTTCCAAACTGTTCATTTACCCTTTTTTTCTTCCTACGTAAGCAACTTTTAGCCTTTCTTTTTTCTTCCTTATATATTTCCATACACTTTTTTTTTGAGAGCTCATCATTGACTTCTACTACATTCAACCGCTCCTCCTTTTTACTTTCAACGGCTTGCAACACATCATTCCACTACTTACTACTGATATTACTACTACATACTTTAGTACATCCACATATTTCTCTTGCACTACAAAATGATTATTCTTTTATTTGCGTGCAGATTTGTTCAGTTTTGTTCACATTTTAAATGATTTATTTTGAAGTGTTCTCACATAATTTCTTTATAACCTTGTTCAGCTAACTTCTCACAATTAATTCTCCCCACTTCCTTTAATAGCTCTTTCCTCTCCTTCCATGACCCCACTAACTTAATCTTACATAAAGCAACACAATGATCTCATATTTCCATATCTCCAAATACTTACCGATTTAACGTCCATCACATATTTCAACATCTTCCTCTTCACAACACAAAACCTATCATACTTTTCACTAATACCACTTCTACCTACCTCAACTCTCGTATACTTATGAATACTCTTGTGCCCGAAAAAATTATTACTTACACTTATGCCTCTCTCCTCAAAGAAATTAATCACAGTAGTTAGGTAAGGGTTTTGATTCAACATGTTATAATAAAATATGTTCCCCCATTAGGGGGTGTTAGAGAGTTGCGTATCCCTGAAATCTTGGTACCCCCACTTTTGATGACGTAACCTCGTCAGGTATTGATACATCCCCCTTCAGGGAATGCAGCTCCATTAAAGTTTTCGGATCCCCCTTAGGGTGTCTTAGATAGTTCATGTCCCCTACCTAAATGGTATTTTTATTGTTGGTGGTGTAATCTCCCCGTTGACGAGGTTACGTACCCATGGACCCTCATTAGGGGGTGCCCCTTCCAAGTTGTTTTTTGGCTAGGGTCTTATATAATGCTAAGCTTTTGGTGCTTTTTAGCATTTTTTCTAACACATTTTCCACATGGCACGATTAGCCAAGTAATACCAACATCTGAATTGGTCAAGGTCCCCCAACTCCGGAGGAGTTTGTGGATTTTTTTCCAGTGTCAAAACTACCCGTCAATATCTGGGATGCGTTTTCAAGGGTTGCTGCGCGTTCTCAAGGGGTCTGGAGCTTCTGAATGGTAGGAAATTAAAGTCATATTGACCACTGACTTGAGAATTTCCATAGCATCGTTTATTTTGACATTTGAAACGTCAAATATAAGGTCTGAGACCGTTTTTGACGGATTCGGATCTCTAAATCGGCAAGAAATCCTAAGTTATTCGGCTATTGAACTTAGAAATTTCCATTACATCGTAAGATTTCGACGCTCGAGGTGTCAAAGTATGTTTTTAAGGTCGAGGACTACGTTTCCAGAAGGAAGCGTTGAGCTTAGCCTCTGCATCTCTCTCTCTCTCCTCTCTCTCTCTCTCTCTCTCTCGTCTCTTCTCTCACTCATCTCTCTCTCTCTTCCCCGTCTCTCTCTATATATATATATATAATATTAATATATATATATTAATATAATATAATATATAATATATAATCTATAATAATATATATATATAATATACGGTATATATATATATAATATATAGTATATATATAAATATAGATATATATATATATATATATATAGGTATATATAATATATATAATATATATATATATATCTATATATAATATGATATACAAAATAACAACACAACTATTATTTATATATATATACAATATATATATATATATATATATATATATATATATATTATTATGTATATATATTATATATATATATATATATATTTAATATAATATATGTATATTTATATATTATATTATTTTTTTTTATAATATAAATATATATAATATATATATATATATAGTGGTAATGAGGGTTATAGGGTTCCTGTTCAAGTTTTTATTCTTGATAGTATTTCTTTCAAACTTGGTATCCTTATATTTGATTGTGACAACTCGACGGAGCCGAGATTTCACACGGCTGCACCCCGTAAGCTGTGCTGAGGCCCAAAACTTGGTTATGGCCATAGTTAGATAGAAAGATAAGCAACTCTGGACATACTTCCGAGTCGGATCCTAATAGTCTTATGATGCGGATCACTGAACCGGAGCCGGAGCCGGAGCCGGAGCCGGAGCCGGAGCCGGAGCCAGAACCGAATCTTGAAATCTACCTACAAACTATAATATTTCAAGTGGTGTAACTTTCCTTAAGTTTACGAACCCCTGGAACTAGATTTTGAGGGTTTCAAGTTCAAGAAATAAAGAACAGAGTGCATAGTAGAGAAAAGTGTATAGAAACCCCTTAAGAATTCGAGAAGGAGTCGACCCGACTGCGGAGCAGAGACCGAGTGTAAGTTGAGCTAGAGTAGAGCGGTGCTTGAATCCATAACTTGCTTTTGACTTGAATAATGTGTGTTACATCAATGTTGGGTCCTGAGATCGAAAACACTGGTTTCAAATCTCTAGCGGTAATCATCATAGTCAATTCTATTGAATTTATTATTATTATTATTATTATTATTATTATTATTATTATTATTATTATTATTATTATTATTATTATTATTATTATTATTATTATTATTATTATTATTATTATTTATTATTATTATTATTATTTTATTATTATTCATATTATTGCTTTTAATTATTATTAATTATTTTGATTATTATTATTATAATTATAATTATTATTATTATATTATTATTATTATTATTATTATTCAACGGTTCGCGTGGAGGTTCAAAGCTTGCGCGCACCCGCAGGCACAAACTGGCGCTAAACCTACGATTGTGCCCGCAGATGCAATATTGATGCTCGAACGCATTAACGTTATTCTGTTTTCTAAATAAATAAATAAATATTTTCATTTAAACTAGGACTTTAATAATTTGTATACTTTTAATATAACCCGTTTTCTAAAATTTGAACATTAACGGTAATATTTTGAGCACATTATTTTGTTTTAATCTGCGACAATTATATTTTCACAATTTCTTTTGTAAAGCTAAACTATATGTTCTTTTGCTTAAAATTTAATATTTCATGTTATATTTTGTTTAAAATGGTTATTTATCTTAAAAATATATTTCTTTCCAGAAAATTTATTTCATTATTAAACATTTGTTTCTATTAAAGAAACTTAATTCATAAGAAAGAAATATGTAATTTATTGACCATAAAACAGCAATGCAGAATAGCAATGGCGCATGGGCTAGGGGCTTGTATATGGTGTTTGTTTTACTGATTTAGGGCAAATAAAGTACTTATTTAATGACCCTAAGGGAATAAAGCAGCATCGCAAAAAAAAAAAAAAATATCCTCGCCCATTACGACATGAGCTATTGTTTACTGCTTCTTTACTGCTTTAGGGTCAATAAACTACATATTTATTGACTCTAAAGCAGTAAAGCAGTAGCTCAAGCACCCTATTCAAGCCCCTCTCCCATCCCACCATACGATATTGCATTACTGCTTTAGAGTCAATAAATATGTACTTATTGACCCTAAAGCAGCAAAGCAGTAGGGCAAACACCCCATACAAGCCCCTCTTCCATCCTGCCATGCTCTATTGCTTTACTGCTCTAAGTCATATTTAAATACATTTTGTTTAAACTTAACGGGAAAATTACTAAATTATATGTAAAATATTATAAACATTGTGCTTTTTGACTAAATTTTTATCAAAAATATCAATTAATCAAAAAATCATTAGATCATACTCTAATCAGCCCCGTCCCACTACCCTGTCATCTGTGATCTACTGATCAAGTGATTAAAGTCATATTTAAACACATTTTGTATATACCTAACGTGATTTTTTTTTTTTTTTTGGAGTTTGAAAATAAAATTGTAAAAAATATTTTTTAATTAAATTTTTATTTAAAATACCAAATATCCAATAAATCAATAGATCAAACTCTATTCGATCACACAACCACCCTTTCTCTGTCATCTATAATCTATGTATCAAGTGATTAAGGGGACGGAACGGAAAAAATATATTTTTCATTTTATTGGGAAACATAATACACCATTCGAAAGAGGCAAGCAAACTCTACAATTTATATTTGATATCATTTGCAAAATGTCTTGTAGATTTTGAGTAATTTCATTCCAAATGTCATGAATCAGCATTTTACTCAGCAATTTTTAAAAGTGAATTCCTGCTGAACTTAAAAAAATTTTAAACGAGAACTTCACTGAAATATTCTAAATAAACAGATGTTTATAAAACATTTAAAACATAGCAGCGTAATATCAATAATTTGTTTGTTTTTAAAATAAATTATTTTTTTTTTTTTTTTTTTTTTTTTTTTTTTTTTTGTGCAAAATATGGCCTAATTTTCCTAAAACTATAAAGTTACAAAAAACCTATGATATTTATTATTTTATATATTATATTCCTACATCAAAATTTTTCTAAGAGCGTATATAAATCGAAAACATAGAGAAAGTTATACAAATGTCTGGCAGATATTTGCTATATTCAAATTTATTTTGGATGTAGAAAAAATATTCTTGTGTGAATAAAGAGCCAAGAAGTTGAACCGCTACCAACGTCAATAATCGTTGGGTATAACGAATTTTCTATAAATGAGAAAATGGTTATTTGCCTAAACTATAGGTTCGTTGTTAACCAATCATATGCAAGTAAATTTGGAGGTGTTGCAAGATATAACTTTTTTAAAATTGTTTTTTCAAGAATTCATTAATTTAGCTATTAAAAATATTCGAATATTTGTTAGGCATTATTGTGTAAACATAAATATTACAGAGGTGAACAATTAAGTTTTAATTAATTCAAATTGCAATTAACTTGCTCAAGGGAAAACTCTTCATAATTTTAAAAAGTTTTCCGTGACCAGCGGCAAAACAATTGGACATACAAAATATTTATCTAAATAAAAAATTTGTAACCTCGTTGAAATATAAAAGCTATAAAAATTTCATTCTTAAAAAAAAAAAAAAAAAAAAAAAAAAATAAATAAATAAATAAAAAAAAACGAAAACTGTTTTATTATTCATACTATCATTTTCTATTATTTTGAAATTTTCAGAGCATATATAATTGGAAAAGATACACATTTTTTGTTTAGATAAAGTTTTTGTATGCCGAACAGATTTGCCACTGTTCATGGGAAACATTTCGAAGTTTTCAAAAGTTTTCTTGTGATTAGCGGAAAAACCGTTGGGAATACGATT
>JABUQX010047440.1:30000-50000 GCA_015478945.1 Trachelipus rathkii | reverse complement strand
TATGCTCATATATATATGTATATATATATATAAATATATATATATATATATATATATATATATATATATATATATATATATATATATATATATATATATATATATATATATATATATATATATATATTTAATATCTCGCAGAAGAATGTCGACTGTTTATTTGACGTCTAGCTAATTCCATAACCTAGATTGTTGTCTCAGCGCCCCCATCTGGGGAACGCACTGATACGTAACCTCGTCTTTTACGAGGCAACGTCATCAAAATGGGATACCAAATTTGAGGGTGATATGAGGTCTCTAAGACTCCCGTTGCTAGTGACCAAGAAAGCCGTTGCTATGGAAAACTTTTAGAAGGGGAAGCATTCCTTCGGATGATTCAGGGATAGGTAACCTCGCCTATGGCGAGGTTACGTTATCAAAAGTGGGAGTACCAAGTTTCAAGGAGATACAAGCTTTCTTATACCCACTAATGGGGGATAAATTTTATTTTAACATGTTAACCAAAACCCTTCCTATTATTCCCATTCTCTCCCGCAACACCATCGGCCACTGTTATGCCGTCCCTTTTTCGATCACCTATCAAACAACTTAAGTCGCCTAACACAATCAATCTAAAGCTCTTATTCAAACCATCCAAAAGATTATTCCGATTATCTCAGAAAGACTTGCTCTCCTCAATATCACCCTCAGATGAATCATAAGTTATTACCACACATACATACCTTAACCTTTTAAAAATTAAATTTAACAATTAGAATTTTAATACTCAAACAAAAATCCACCATAGCTCTATGCCACAGGTCACTCATTAGAAGCACCACTACTTCTCTTCTCCTCTCAGTCCTCTCCACTCCTGCACACAGACATTTCACCCAACACCACTCCTATTTTCCATTTCCTTTCATCTTTGGTTCATTCACAACAAAAAATAAAATTTACCTTTTCTAAATACACCCATAACCTCTCTCCTCTTCTCCTTATCATTTATTCCCTTAACATTCCATCTACTCAGACGATTCATACATACAATTTCTCCGAAAGGTAAAAGGTCGCTTTCGGTGGTCACGACCAGCTCCGATGCCTGCATATACATTTCTAGCAAGAGATAAATAGTAGTGGGTTGCCAACACTACTTAAACTGTCCCTTCAATCGCCTTCTACGACATGCAGAACATATGCTGTGAGATTTCTTTATCTCCCGCACACAGAGATGTGTAAGAAAGTGTTCTTTGTAATAGTATTATCAGAGTTTTATGGTGTGCTTTTGGAGATTATATATATATATATATATATATATATATATATATATATATATATATATAGAGAAATATATATAAAGATCTATATCCAAAAATATTTTTTTCTATATATATATATATATATATATTGCAGAGTTTTCCAACGTGATATCAAAGAGTTTAAAATATCTTTACAAATTCAGAATATTCAACGCATATTTGAGTTACAGTAAAACCAGTGGGTAAGTTTTATGTCATACTAATAAATTTAAGAGGATTCCTTTGTGAGAATAAAGTGGATTATGTAATAATGATAATAATAATAATAATAATAATAATAATAATAATACACACACACACATAATAATAATAATAATAATAATAATAATAATAATATAATAATAATAATAATAATAATAATAATAATAATAATAATAATAATAATAATAATAATAATAATAATAATAATAATAATAATAATAATAATAATAATAATAATATAATAATAATAATAATAATAATAATAATAATAATACCTTATGCATAAATCTAGCCAACTAAAGACTTAGCTCCTTTGCATTCACCAAGGATTTAATTGCACCAGCCACCTTCCCACCATTCACAACTTTCCTACTACACTCTGCATCATGCGTTTCCTTATCACCCAACATATAGCCTAAATATTAAAACTAAGATACCTGTTTCAGTTGCTCATCATCCAACTTGATTTCACCATGGTGACACTCCTCAATCACCACCATCACCTTACCCTTCCCTACATTTACTCTCGTACCCCCCCATACACACCCTGTCAAAGCCCTTTCCCAATTTTCTCAAGGTTTCGCCACACAAAACCTCTCTCTACTATCTCCCCTTCTCCATCAATCAACAACCCTCCTCTGCCACCCCTACCTCTAATTAATTCATCTTACCATCCATATGCAAATTAAATGTCATTGAGAAAGTACACATCCCTGTCTCACTCCACTATTAATATTAAACCATTCACCCTCCATTTCATTTATTCTTACACACGCTCCACTATCGACAAACATATTTTTAATTCCATTAAGAAGCCAAACACTAATACATGTAACACTAACACCTGCCAAATAACTTCCCTATTAATCATGTCACATGCCTTTTGGAAGTCATAAAAACCTCAATACAATGTGTTCTTCTTCTCTTTCATTTTCTCACTCATTTGCTTTAATGTAAAAATTTTATCTACAATAATTCTACCACTTCATAATGCACCTTTTTCTTCAACGACCACTTCCTCAGTCACTCGACTCACTCTTTCAACCATACATCATAAATCTTCCCTACAATTAGCTCTCAATAAACATATTCGCTTGTAGTTTCCATAGTTCCCTTCATCTCCTTTTCCTTATGTAATTATACTAACATTGTTCTTCTCCCATCCTTTAGAACAACACCCTCCACAAACACCTTACTTAACACATTCCACATTCAGTCAATCACAATCAAACCTCTATTATTGATCATTTCACCAGTAATTCCATCAATACCTGCTAATTTGTCTTTTTTTAATTTTCTCACTCCACCTATTACTTCCTCCCTACTAATTACCTCACCCCAAAACGCACACTTCATCTTACACCATTAAACTCACACATATTCAATATCACGTCTTCGTTACTAAAAATATTTGCAAATTTTTGAAGAGTTTCCTCCACACTCTCCTCACCAAAGCACCATCCCTATTCATTATTCTATGAAGGTTCTTCGTGCACTGTTTCTAAATCTTTCGTACATACTTCCAGAATATCTTCCTATTCCATTGTAACTCTCTGTTCATCCTCCTTATAAACTGTTCATTTACCCCTTTTTTTCCTCCTACATATGCAATTTTTAGTCTTCCTCTTTTTCTCCTTATATTTTTCCATACATCTTTCTTTCGTTACCTCATTGTTGACTTTAGGACATTCAACCACGCCTCTTTTTTATATTAACCACTCACTAATGATATTTTTAATTCCTACTTTAGCACACCTACATACTTCTCTTGAACTACTAAGAAACGTTTCCTTCATTTGCTTTCAGATTTATTCAGTTTCACCTTCTTGATATTCAGCTGACTTATCTACAAGTTCTCTTCACTTATACCCCTGTTCATTTAACTTCTCACTTCTAATTATCAATACTTCCTTCCTTTTTTTTCCTTTTCTCTCCATCTATGTTCCCGCTAACTTAAGTTTACATAAGACAACATAATGATCTGATATCTCTGCCTCAATCTACTCACTGATCCATCACATGCTTCAATATCTCCTTGTTCACTAACACAAAGTAGATCATACTTTCCACATCGATGTAATCACTACCTACACCAACTCTTGTATACTTATGGATTATGCTCCTGTGTTCGAAGGATGTATTATTATAGTATTACTTATCTCCTCATTGAAATCAAACACCTTCCTACTATTCTCTTTTTCATTAGCAACCCCAAAGGCACCTGTTAAACCATCTCTCTTTCGATCAACTATAAAACTATTCAAGTCGCCCAACACAAGCTATCCGAAGTCTTTACTCACCCTGTATAAAACATCATTTAGATTGTCCCAGGAAGTCCCGCACCCCTCAACATCTCACACAGATGGAATAAATTTCATAACCACACAAACCATGAACTTTGCAAAATTAAATTTAATAGTTCGCACACAAAATAAATATAATTTACTCATCAGAATCCCAACTCATTCTGTCCATTTCTCATTTTTCCCCACGCAAGCACACACACATTTCACCCAACATTGCTCATTTCCTTTTATCTTTCTTTCTGTTACAGCTAGCATATAAAATTTACCCTTTCTAAATACATTCATCAGCTCTCACCTCTACCCTTCGCAATTATTCCTCTAGCATTTCATGCATCCAGACGTTACATACGGTTTCGCCAAAAGACACCAGGTCGCTTACATCATACACGACCAGGTCCGAAGCATTCATAAGCATTACTAGGGCAAAAATAAGTTCTAGTGGGCTCCCAACCAAACTATTACTATCTCTTTTGCAACCTCCTACGACACGCAGAATGTACGCTTTGTAATTTCATTTTTCTCCACACAAATGGGTATATAAGAATAATATTGTTATTAGTAATAGTTTTCTATGGTGTATCTGTGCATGTGTGGTGATAACGGAGAGCCCAGTCCAGTGTAAGAAGATTGTGTATATGATTGCAAGAGGGGTGAATTACTGAATACTGGAGTGCCATGGGACCGGTAACAAAGGTTACAGATTTTAATGTTCATTGCTTCATCTGGATATCTTATGAGCGTGTAAGGATTGAAAAGAATAATGAAAGTAAGAATGAACGTGTTAAGTTAGATTTTAGACCTGAAACAATTCTGTGTTTCAGAGGTATTAAAATTTATATATTAATTTCGTTTGGTCGTATGGAAAATATTGGTAATGCCCGTGTTGGTTAAAACGCGGTGTATAATCAGTAGTGCGCGAAGAACGACCTGCGCGCGAGGACCAAACTAAAAGTAGATTAAGTTAGTAAGGAAGTGTCTGTAGGAAATGAAGTGAATTGGCTCAAGCGTAGAAGAATGATGCATAATATAAGTGAATGGCTAAGTTTTGTGAGGAAGCAATGTGTTATTCCTGGTCCAGGAGATGAACCTTTCCATTGATGAGATATTACAATTGGGTTTGTCGCCTAAGTAAAGCAAGCAACTGGATTTGCTAGTAAAAGCTCCTAAGGCCCTTCAGATCATCCAACTTCTTAGAAGATGGTAGATAGATGAAGAAACTGTGTTTATGAGGCATTGGAAACAACCATGTTTTCTTTGCCCCAATTAGAGAGGCGAGAAAGATGAGAGGTCAGATGCTCCAAGGTCACCATCCAAACATGTGATAATTTCTTTTGAGATGGTCAACTCCCAAATTTGACCAAATAATGAAGGGTGAAGTCATCAGCATAGGAGAGATAGAGAGGTCATTAATGAAAACCCAAAACAGAAAAAAAAATGAGTTGGGGATAGGACAAAACCTTGAATAACACCACTATTACAAGATTTGAAGGATGATTGGTGGCTATCTACAACATTGTTACTGGACGACCGGAAAGGAAATCAGAAAGGAAACCACAGAGGAAAGAACAGGAACAGAAAGTGTGAAACTTAGAAATCAAAGCTTTGTGCCAGACTCTTTCGAATGTTTTCAATATGTTAAGCGCCACAGCGAAAGATTCAGTCAAAGAAAGTCAAAGAAACGCCGAATAGAAGAGGACTAACAATCAGAGACAAGAAAAACAACATTATCAGTAAAGAACGAATTCAAATTATTATAATAGGTATTGCTGGGTAAATGTTATAGGTAGAAGATATACATATATAAATAAAGATTTTCTATACAAATTTATATATATATATATATATATATATAATATAGTATATATATATATATTATTCTTGATTCCTTATTACTATCTATGGCTAGAAGGGCAGTTAAGCAAGTCTTCTAGTAATATTTTATTTTCGCCCAATGTGGGACTTTTAACAAACAAACTCAATTCACAAAACAAGATCCATAAAGAACACCTAGGAATAATAAACTTTTGATAATAAAAATACATAAAAAGAAATCTAATTGCTGGAATTAAATGAAAGTATTAATAATTACTAATGAAATACATATTTGCTTGAAAAGCATGTGGTTGCATGATTAGCATTCATAAACATAAAAACAATACATCAAAAACATATTTTACCTGATGGCTTATTCCATCTAAATATTTTACCTGATGGCTTATTCCATCTAAATACATAATAGAATCATGTTTCATTTAATAATTACATAATGGTTAATTAGGATACATATTCATGATACACTGAAAAGAATATTCACATTTTACATACCTCTTATAGGTCAGATACAAATGCCATAATGATAAACGTTTTAGCTTCGCTTTGATTATGGAGCTGATTCTTTTATTTAAGATATAAAATGTTTATCACGCTGTAAAGTATAATTATAAGCATACCGGAAGAATGTGATTATTAATACAATTACATTCTTTTAGTATGTAATATATATATATATATATATATATATATATATATATATTAATTATATATATATATATTATAATATATATATATATATATATATTATATATATAATTGGTGAGTGGGGTCGATCTCTGATTCACCATATTTTATTAGTTTCCGGCCAGGTAAACTGGATCAAGCACAACAGGAATATTTGATATAATTATATATATATATATATATATATATATATATATATATATATATATATATATATATATATATATAATATATATAATAGTTGTAATGACAGTAGAGAGGTGAAAAGAACCAAATTCTCGCACAAGCGTTCACTTTCAACTCTACAGTTTACCAAGCAAGCAGCGACTGAGACGCCCTTGTAGGATTGCAAATGAGTCAATCCTCCAATGCACGCAATACAAACCCATACAGGAATTCTATTGCGTCGTCTTTACGAGCAAGAGAAAGGCGGGAAGCCTTTGTTTCTAAGCGACCTATTTCGATCGATTTTGATTTCACAGAAAACGTCTAAGAACGTATTTTTGAATCTAATTTACAAATGATGGAATACATTTCGAACTAAAAGTACTATACGTACGATAAAGGTCCCCTCCCCGGGAAAAATCATTACTTAAGGATTGATTTTCTAATTCGAATAAGTCGCTTGATTTTCAGAGGAAGTAATAGCTCGAGTGTTAGGAAAAGGCATAGGAGGTCTCGGAAGTAGAAGACAAACGTTGGATAGGAGTTGGGGAGTTGGGTCGAGATCTTATCTGAACCAGGTTATTTGAGGGAGCATCTTCAGGGCTAGTTGGATACGTACGTTAGATGTTGGGACGGCCTGAAGTGGGATGCTTTCAGTTTGAATGGGTGCTTTGGGCAGGCACATATTGCAAAGAAATACTCTTTTCGTCCAAACGAAATACGCAATGACAAGAACTATGATGAAAAAGATCGTGCCAGAAGTTCCTCCTCCAATGTATGGAATGAATTTTATCTGGGGAAAATACGGTGTAAAGGTGCATTGTTTGATTTAATTGATCTAGTCTTTGATTCCAATGAATTTCTTTTAAAGTTTGAAACTTAGGGAACAAAACAGAAGAAATGTTAGGTAAAGCAACGTGAGATAAGAAGTTGAATAAAACGTGATCAGAATAAGAAATTAAGGAAGAGAGGGTTATGTTCTTTTCAAGGTGAATAGGGTTCTTAAACTGAAACTTAGAAGAGATGAAAGCACATCCGTGAGGAATAGTAAAGACATAGTCATAGACATGCTGGATAGAATTGGGTTTCTCACATGCAATCGAAGCCCTAGTTTTTTCTGAAAAAGAAATCAGGTGAAGTGTCCTAAAGCGACAGTATAAGGTTCTATAGACTTATATTCTGCAATAGGGCAATGTGAAAAGTCATTAGTGAAATTCAAGATTAAAGATAGTAAACAAGACTGATCATCAATGGAAGCAAACACTTGGGACTGGGGGCAAACTGCTAGTTGGCCTAAATGTCTACAAAGATCATGGGCTGATTCTTTAAGGTAAGTGTACTTCCGATTACCGTAATTTACAAAGAAGTAACTATTTGGGTCGTTATACATGACTCGAACTAGTGATTTATTTAAAGGAAGGTGGGTAGGAAAAGGTATTAGTTTATAGGAAACGAATTTCTCTATTGAGATAAAAGGAATTAAGGTGATTAGTTCATAGGGGCTAGTTGCAGATTGGATAGTCCAAGAATAAGTTAAGAAAGTTTGATAAGTTTTTGTTTCTAGAGGAATGACTGTATGAAGTTTAGTTTCTTTGTTCATTTCTAGTACAAAAGGCAATAGGAAGATGGGAGAAAAAAGTTGTGAGTTGGTGATTTTGTTTTTAGCGAGTTGGAGTGAATTTATCACTAATTGGTGGATTTGGTGGATGTTCTGAACGGTTTGTTCAATTAAATTTATTAACGCCCTTATGCTTCCCAATTGGTTTATTATATTGTGCGTAGCACCTAGACTATTCTGAAACTCTATCAATTTTTGTAAGCTATCCCTGAAATTTATTAAAGTACGAGTATTCGCTTTCAATTGTTCCTTTAATTCAGTAATCAATAAATTTGAGGTAGAGGCATAGTTACCTAAGATGTTGATCTTTTTCCGAAGTAGTTTTACCTGTTTATCGGTAGCAGTGCCAAAAAGAATGTTGAGGACGTCTCCTCCAAATTCAAAAGCAGCTCGCTTCCTTTTTGATCTTGCAGAGATCAAGCAGATTCACTTACTCGTTCAATTTCTGGGGCTTAACACTTTACTTCGAATGTCATAAAGTTTGAATTCCCATTGGTGAGCCCGTTGATGTGTTGAAACATTTAGAAACATGGTTTCGAACGATGGTAGAAATGATTCTTTGACGTTGGTTACCAGTTTAGTCGTCTTGATGATAGTTTCTTTAATGTCTGTGGGACATTCTAAGGAGATAACAAGATCGAGGTATCCTTCTATGAAGTTGACTTCTCCTGTACGATATAAAACTAAACCAGGTAGAATCTTCGTTTCTTCTTTTTCGTTTATGAGATTACTTTGGCCTGTTGATACGATGATGAGTAGCAACAAAGCTGGTATTCCGAAATTCATTTCTGAAATATTTATACTTTATACTTTTCTTGGTTTTGAAATTTTTAAAGGTCGCCTATGTTTAATTAATATTTTAAAATTAATTGGTTAGTTAAAGCGTTCGCGTTTTATTGTTAAACTAAATGTTTTCTTAACCCTTTCGCTGCTGAGGACGTCAACGTTGTCGGCACGAGTAATTGTCCTTAGCATGACTGATGCCGACTATGTGTCGTCATAAATCGTATTCGTTCTATACGAAGTTCAGCCATGAACTCTTTGGTTTCCTTTCTAAATTTACGTTATACTACATTTATCTTGTGACCTTTGGCAATTTTAAGACCTGTTTGAGCATATAAATCCTGGCCCCGCCTTCGAATCTAGTTAGTATGAACCAAGCGCCATCAGCATGGAGATGTTTCAAAGCTCGGTTTTATTGAAAATTTGGCTTATTATTCTAGATGCTGGGTGGATTTTTATCATTGTATCCCCCTTATCCCCCATCCCAATGACTTTCTTCTATACTTGGGAGCCCCTCACAATCTATTTCTTTTCTTTCCTCCCCCTTACCCCATCCCCTTACCCCACCCCAATGTTTACAAAATTTCTTCATTTTATCTTACTTCGTACTTCTTGCTTCCTCTTCCAGAAAGGATTTTCATCTTTACATGGTACAAATCTAATATATTATATATAATATTATATAATTATATATATATTACTATATATATTATATATCATATATATATATATATAATATATATATAGGAATAGGAAAATATTTGTAAATTTACTCGGAAGCGGATTTATTTTTTTAAAATTATTATGATATATATATATATATATATATATATATATATTATATATATATAGTGGTTATATATATATATATATATATATATATTATATATATTATATTATATATATATTATATATATAATTATATATAGATATATATAAAAATAAATACAAACGCTGACCCAGCACTGACACAGCGAAGATAAATAAATGTGTGCGTATTTCTACCGTCATGAGCGGGTAAACACGCTGACTCAGTGGGAGCAGCTTAAAGGGTTAATTATAATCGAGTTAGTGAGCCTTAAAATCTAAATGTTAAAGAGTTTTTTAAACTCAACGTAATACTTAATTGTTTATTTACTAGAGTGATATTACTTACTTACTTACTAGCATTAGTTGCTTACTTAGCTATTACTTACTTACTTTTACTTATTTTTTTTGTTTTCTTAATAGAAAAGTTTTTTGGATTTTCTATTTTGTATTTTATTTTTTGTATTAAAAATTGCTGTCCCCCCCCTTGTTCTGAGAGTGAAACATATTTTTTAAAAGGTTTCTTTATATATAAAAATGAGTAAAACTAGAACTGAATTAATCTATCCTAAGATTTATCGAATCTACATCTAAATTCTAAGATTAGATATCCTATGAATAAGTATTAATCCCAACTAATTTCTTAAAATGTAAGGAATGTATACTAATCCAAGCTAATTTTCTTAAAATTATAACGATCGTTGTCTAATCCAGTCTAAGGTTTTTCCTAATCCACTAAGTATTTCTTAACTAGAGAGAAAAAAAATTTAGTACAAACGCGAAGCGAAATGTACTTTCATCAAGTTCTTAAAATTAAAAGTATCCTTCTTAGACTAGAAGAATAAGAAGAATCCATTCTACAAACTAAAGAATTTTCTCTTAAATCTAGGAATATACAGAAGTATATACAGAATTGGGATGAACTAGTAACCAGGAGGCAAATACCAAGTTTTTCCTCCACGGACTGTGGTGTTCAAATCCAATTCGACAGGTGGAGGCTGGACAGGAGTCTTCGCTGTAGTCTCCGTGTTGTCACTTGCCTCGGGCTGTTGCTGTAAAGCTTGTTCCTTCATCCTTGTTTGACTTCGGGTAACTCGGGGTGTAGAGTCTCTAGGACCAGTGAACAGATTATGGGGCCTGTAAGAGGGGTCCTGTTTTCTGTTATCCGGGATGAATACCTTAGGAGATGTATCCACGACCGGGGGAATGGGGTAGTGGCCATCTTTTACTGGGGAAGTTGAGATTTCACAGGGGAATTTGTTCTTGGAGGGGCTCCACCATAGGCTCCATACACCTCACCTTCGTGTGCTGGTGGCTCCTGAGAAATTTCTTGAACAGGGTTTTCTAGGGAAATCTCTTGTTGAATAGGGGATAAAGATGGTCTAAACTCCTTTCTCCGCACCGCAGTGTTGGATGGAGTTTTTGGGAAGTCAATCTTGGGAGTGGAACACTTAAATTCAACGTCTGGACGAGCTCTTCCGACGACTACATCGCTGTACCTTCTTCTTTCTACAATCTCATTGCTAAATCTTCCTTCTTCCACGGGTTTACTTTCTCTTACGGGTTCCACTGGGGTCGGTTGTTGCACGGGAGTTGGATGGCTCCAAGAATTCGTACTACTCGGTACCGGCTGAGGTGGGGGGATAGAGTAAGAGTTGTAGTGTTCTTGCTGAGATTGTGGTGGATGGGGAATTGGAAAGTAGCTGTGTCCGGACTGAATTTGTGGCGTCATGGGAATTTGGAAAGAATATTGGGAAGACATTTGATCTGTGGGAGGAGAAATTTTTTCCACTTCAATCTACTTCTTCATTTCTTGCGTCTTCTTCTGCTTCTCGTCGGCGGCTGCTCCGGTCTTCTTCTTTCCTCCTCTTCTCTTCTTTCTTCCTCTTTTTCCAGAAGGACTCCTGGGGTCTTCTTCTCTGTTGTTTTCCTCAATTTTCTTCCCTTTTTTTCTTTGGAGCTTAACAATTTCTTCCACTGCGTGGGGTTCCAAACTTCATTCGTTCATAAGTTCAAAGTGTGACTCAGTGAACTTTTCTGCTGGGACCACCTTAACGTTGTCTACATGGACAGGGAAGGCTTGGCCTGAATGTAAACAACACACCATCAACTTGTTAGGTCCTCTTAAACATCGGACAATATATGGCCCGTCAAACTTGGGACATAGCTTCGAACTTTGATGGGGCGGTTTGACTGCTCTGACGAAGACGTAATCTCCGATCTTGAACTCTCTTTGCTTGGCCCTTTTATGTTGTTGCTCCAAAGTTTTTGTGGTTTCCGCTTCTAACTTCTCTTGCCAAATCTCTTATATAATCGATCCTCTCTACTATCGTATCTACTTCGTCCGAAATGAATCTCATCTTCTCGGACTTATTCACAAAGGGTGATACATAATCAGGCATCTCGTAAGGGAGCCTCTTTATGTAACCATGTAACAGGAAGTGGGGTGAAGACCCTATAGATCGATTATACGCGGAATTGATAGCGATTTGGGCAAAACTCAGGTATTTATCCCAATCTCGGTGGTTTGCATTCACGTAGTGTCGCAAGAAAGATTCAATATCAGCATTTATTCTTTCTACAACACCATTTTGGGAGGCTTTGTAAGGCATAATTTCGATCTTCTTTATCCTCCACGCCTTACATAGGTCCTTAAACACCTGGCTCGTAAATTCCAAGGCATTGTCAGAGACAAGCAGTTGAGGGGCGCTATGCCTACATATGACCCTCTCTTGTAGTGCTCTGGCACATTCTTCGCTCGTTCTCGTCTTACAAGGCACTAATTCGACATATCGCGTCAAAACGTCGCGAAATACTAAGATGTATTTGGCTCCTGATCCTGTACAAGATGGCAATTTTCCAATACTGTCAACATGAACGCGTGAGAAAGGTGTGTACGGCAGCGGCCATCTATTAATCTCTGCGACAGGGGGTCTAGGACCCTTTGTTCTGGCGCACGACACACATTGACTACAGTATTCCTTGACCAACTTTTGAACACCAGGGAAATGGTATTTCTCCCCTACTCTCTTTTCAGTTCTTTGCTGACCACCGTGTCCACCAGCTAGTGAAGCGTGGCACTGGTCTATCACACTGTAAATCATACTATCTGGAACATGTACAAGATAAGGTTTTGCTTCCACAGCGTAGTGTAAGATGCCTTTTATTAAGATGTGTGGGTGTGTATTGGGATTCTCTTCGGCCCATTTTACCAATTTTCCTACACGGGGACATTTCTGTTGTTCTTTGATGAAATTTTCCCGACTCAACGCGAAATCGATTCGCGGGAACTTTTCTGTTGTTTCTGCTCTCTCTGTTCTCTGTTTTCTCTCTGTTTCGCTGTTTCTTTGACCCAGGAACACATTGATGCGGATGCCTAACTCAAATAGTCGGGCAACGTTGTTTCTTTTCTCCTTTTTATACAGCTATGGTGGGTGAGAAACTGTTTACTAAGAGATTCCATCGAGCTAAACGGCCGGTCTGCTGCTTATTTCTAAAAATAAAGCAGAGAGGTTGGTTGTCGGTGATGATAGTGACCTTATAGCCGAAGATGGTGTTCTTAAACTTTTGCAAGCAGAACACCACGGCTAAACACTCTTTTTCGATCGTATCATAATTTAACTCACTGCCCCTGAGTGTCCGGGACACGAAAGATAAGGGCTTCTCCTTCCCTTCATCTGTCAGTTGGTACAACACTCCTCCTATTCCGTAATTACTGGCATCTGTATTCACGAAGAATTCCTTGCTATAATCAGGGAAAGTTAGTTGTGGCTGCACCACCAGTTTCTCTTTCAAGGTGTCGAAAGCTTGTTGTTGTTTTTCCGTCCAAAGAAAAGGAACATTTTTCTTTATCAGATCGTACAAAGGTTGTGCTACTGCGGCAAAGTCCTTTATGAGGAAGCGAAAATAAGAGAAGAAACCAAGCAAACTCTGTGTCTCCTTCACATTTGTAGGAGGGACGAAACTCTTCATTGTTTCTACCTTGGCCGGATCTGGGCTAATTCCATGTCTTCCTATCTTGAATCCTAAGTACAAAACAGCTGATTGTAGGAAGCTACACTTAGATAATTTTATTCTCAGCTTATTTTCTCTGAAAGCAGCAAGTACTTTCCTTAAATTTTCAAAGTGTTCCTCCACGTTCCTGCCCAGGATCAAAACGTCGTCTAGATAGACTTGTGCGACGGGTCCTAAGAGGTGGTTCAAGGCCATTGTCATCGTGCGGGCATAAATGCTAGGAGCATTCTTATGTCCGAACATCAAGCGAGTGGGACACCAAAGGCCCTTCCTTGTCCTAAATGCCATCAGCTTTTGTGTCTCCTCCTCTATCTCTAAGGCGTTATACGCGTCCAATAAATCTACGGATGTAAACACGGTATTACCCCCTAGGGACGTAAAAATCTCGTCGATTGAAGGTAGAGGGAACACGTCCTGAACGCTATGGGAGTTGAGGTACCTGTAATCCAGACACACCCTTGGTTTCGGACTATTCTTTTTAGCCACAACCAGCAACGGGGAAGAATGGGGGCTGTACCCAGCTTTGATGTACCCCTTTTTCAGTGCGGAATCGGTGAAATCATCGATGTCCTGCAAGTACCGGTGCGGTAATCTGTATTGTTTACGAAAAATGACTTTCGGGGCATCGGGTAACAGCTCAATCTTAAATTTCTGAAGCGGACAGACTGGGACAGCATCATCATCTAGTGCCAATACATCATGGTAGTCCATGAGGAGCTCTAACAGTACCTCCAGATACTCTGGGTTTTCGAGAAGACAATTCTCTGCATCCTCTTTTGACATCTTCTCTTCTATGATCTCTTTGTACACCCTCCTTAACTCTGTCTTCGTGAGACCTTTTGAGCAGGTGGCTACATTAGAAGAAACTGTTCTCTGGTGTCCTCTTACGTCTGTGCCTCTCCGGATCTGTTTGCTAATTATCGGATACCCTTCTCCTATGGTGGCACCTTTGTGCAGGCTAATCAATTGGTCACTCAAATTGATGTAACTGAGGATAACCGTGTTATCCCTCACTGGGCTAATTGTATTGGCCACATACAATGGTCCCATGGTGAAAGCTGGTGTCATTAAACACTTCCGCTCCAGCTCAAAATCATCTTGAGTTTCGGGTCGGAGTTTTAGGTATCCGCATGATTGGCTAGGCAAAACAGTCTTCTCAATTACCTTTAAATTTATCTTAATTCCTTCATCCATCATCAAATGACCATTTTCTCCATGGTCATTGCTCTCCAAAATTTCCAAATCTTCGGATTGGCCCAAATTTTCTTCCATAGCTGAGGGAGTGTGCTTGAATCTGGGTCTGGCCCCTCGGGAATCAGCGCTGCGATGAGTGAGGGGTGGGTTCCGGAAGCCCACTTGGTCCCTTTTCATCTTGTCTGGCTCCCCTTGAGCTTCTCCTTTCAAGGCAGTTTCCCTGTCTCTTTTCCTCTGTATAGGCGCTGGCAGCTTCTTCGAAGTCCGAACTGAAGAGGTTGTCTTCCCTCTTTGGGACACAGACAAATCGACCTTCCTATAGGAGCGAGGTTCATCCGCGGCGTTTACGTTTCTAACTGGCCTGGCGGCCTCCCTATGAGAAAGATGCTTATCCGCGTTGCGTACGTTATTAACTGGCAAGGCGGCCTCCCTACGAAAAAGATGCTGATCCGCGTTGCGTGCGCTTTTAGCTGGCAAGGCGGTCCCTTTAGGAAAAAGATGCTTATCCGCAGCACGTGCGGTTGGTTTAGCGAAAATTTGGTTCGAATCCTTTGTTCCCCCCCCTCTCGACCCTCGGGCCGGGGGCAACTGCTCCTCCTTTTTCTTGAGGTCCCTTATTACTCTAAGATTCCCTCCAGAAACTTCTCTAACCAAATAAATTCCGAGTGGATCGGCAAAGATCGGAATGTCTACCTCTCTATCCTCCTTGATAGACATTTTGGCAGAAAAGAAGTTCAAAGTTATGGGAATGTTAGACAAAACATTGCTACCTAAAAGAATATCCCAGCTATTCTCTCCATCGTTCTCACTCACTTGGAATGTAGTGAGGTAATGCTTTTTATGTAGGCGAAGGTATAGTTGTATTTCTCCTTTTAAGACCGTTGGCTTACTGTTCACCCCCTGTACTACTAAATCGGTCTTACGGAGGATTGCTTTAAAGTTTCCCTCCTTTTCCAATTGTTTGAGCCGTCGGGCTGTGACAATACTGACACTAGAACCGGTGTCAACCAAAACTTTGGTCTTCGTCTGCCTACTACTTAAAGATGGAGCAAGGTAGACATTGGTGTAAAAGTGTCGTCCCAGTCTAAAAGGTTGCTGCACGACTTCTTTTCCTTCCTGTTTATTTCGCCTAGCTTCCCATCTTTTCTCTCTATCTTTAAACTTTTTCTTCACACGTTTCTTCTCTTTGCCCGATTCTAAAAATTTTCATTCTCTATCCTACCCTGAGGATGAGAAAGTTCTTCTTCATACATCCTATCATCATACTCCACTTCTTCATTCACCTCGAAATCTCTCGGCTGGCTCTCAGCCATATACACTCTCGCGTTGGTCTTTACCTTCCCATCCGGGGGCTTGGACCCTTTCTTCTTCTTGGAGAAGGTCCTGGGCCCTCGCTGGCCTGGGTTATAAGACTCTGACTCTGGCTTTTCCGCTCTTATCCCTTTTTCCATATCAAACTTGCTGTTGTATGGAGTGAACATCAGCAGGGTTTCTGGGATAGGTCTCCAAGGCGGTGCTCCTCTACACTTAGGTTGCGACCCCCTTCGATGGTATGCCATGCATTCTCGGCAGTACGGCCATTCCCAGCGGCAAGCTTGGGACGAGTGACCCACCGTCTCACAAAAGAAGCACACAGGATGTTCTCTTAACTCCTGGGCGGACATCTTCTTTAAGAAACCCTTAAAACTCGGTGTGACATACCCTGTCTTCACTTCTCCTCTTTTCTTTTGAAAAGTATTACTCAATTTTACCTCATCTCTCCTCCTTTGAGGAGTGTAGCTGGTTCTCACCTCCTCCCTTCTCTTCTCCTCATACCTTGGCTTTAATCGGGTCTCGCCTCCTCTCTTCCCTTCTCCTCATACCTTGGCTTCATTGGTTCCCTGTATGAATTATTAACTCCAACCCCCTGTCTCCCTCCCGATTCTCCTTTGGCCCAAAACACCTTAGTAGTGCGGCCTTCATTTGGCCTTCTATACTCATCTTTCAATAATGCTCCATTGGAAATTTGAGATAACTTTTCTATCAATTCATTTAAGCTCATCTCAGTATCAAATACCCTAAGGATCTTCTCTCGTAATCTCTCTCCATCTTTCCTTTCATTCACGTTCTGAATGATCTTCCCAGTAACCAAGATGTTTATCTGCCTTGAATTGAACATTGCCTTATCATCTAAATCGTGGAGGCGGCTCTGGTATTTATATAGCCGTTCTTTCAACTCTAACACAAAATCAGTAAAGATTGAGTCTCTCTCTCTTCTATATTCTAAGAAGTCCAACCAGAGCTCGAAAATCGTTTTCTTTTCCTCCGGCTGTAGATAAGTCTTTAACTGGGTGAGAAAATCTGCCAATTTAGTGAATTTGGAAAAACTATTTTCTCTCAGAATGTATTTCCTAGCCTCGCTGTTTTGGTCTGAGGATATAGCAGACTTGGCAAAAGTGATCTTTTGACTTTCAGTTAGTGGGCCTAAAGCATCTAGCTTTTCATTCAAAGAGGTGACGAAGTCTGGGTACAAGATACCCTTCCATGTTCTGGTTTTCAGATGTTTGCCAAATAATTTCAAATTCTCTGGAATCGTGGGAAAAGCGGTGTTAAACAAATTAGTCGGATAATAAGGGACTAATGGTTGTGGAGGCATATAAGGGTAACCTTGCCATGTCCCAGGATAAGGATATGGTGGGTTAGGCATGGGATATGGTGGGTTAGGCATGTTGTAGTTCCCAGGTGGCATGCCTGTATAATAAGGAGGTGGGGGCATCGTCCCCGTTGGTAAAAACCCATAATTTGAAGTGTTCTGTCCTGCTGGGGCACTTTCGTTGGTGTTATGTCCCATAACTCCTCCTGTGAGGACGTTGGTTTGTTGTTGAGCGTTGTTAGGCCCAGCAGGGGTTTGGGCCGATCCTATGGCTTGGTTCTGGATCGGTGGGGGCCCATCAGGTCCCCCTGGGGAGGTGTTCGGTATTTCTGCACCTTCCCACTTGCTTTCATTGAGGTTGTGTGGTTCGAATCCACCCCAATTCCTACGCACTTTCTTTTTAGTAGTAGTGTCAACAGTAGCAGACTTGAGCTGTAGATTTAAAGTGTTGTCTAAAGCAACCGTTTTTTGCATGTATGGTGGAGTTTCGACCTTCTGAGTTGGTCTCCTCTCTCGGATGTCTTGGGGCGTTAGGCTAAAGAATGCGCTGTATGGGTTCTGACTGGTGCTCGGCAACAGAGGATCTAAAATAGAAGGGTTCCTTGTGGGAGGTTCTTGCCCCCCTTCTGTAGTGGGCGTCTCGCCAGTGCCCCCCCCCCTAAATTTACTTGTCCCTGCCCCTGACCTTCGTCAGTTCCATTTCTATTCAGATCGAGGTTCTCATCCTCGTCTCCTTCGTTTTCGTGGCCATTATCCCCTTGCTCATCGTGGTCGAGAGGCTTCTCATCTTCCTCATTTCCCCCTCCCTTGGCCCCTCCGTTGGCGCTCGGGGTCACCTTTGTGGCCCACGCCCATCGAACCAAATAAGAGAGTACGAGAAACAATAAGCATAAAACCCAACCAATTAAAATGGTAAAATCCACCATTTTGTTTTTTCGTAATCACAAAATAATGCACAATAGGTCGGTATGACACTTAACTATCTCTACTGTATACGGGTTAAAGCAGTGTCAACCAGTGTTGAAGTTATAACTGTTGTCTGCGGACCCTCTCGATACTACTATATATATATATATATATTTATATCGATTTTTATTAAATTGCGAAAAATAGTTGTAGGTGATCCCCAATAGTTAACCTATAATGTCAAAATGGTGGAAAACTCAACAGAAAAAATGTTGTCCGCAGATCTCATATGCTACTACTTCTACTACTCAAACTATCTTTTTACTACTATGCGATGTTTAGGTCACCTTATTAAGGTGTGCTAACCAGAAAATCTTCATAAAATTTTTTGTTTTTTCCCCAACTTATATGGCCCCCTATATATATATATATATATATATATATATATATATATATATATATATATATATATATATATATATATATATAAATAATTTTAAAATTATCTTAATTCTAATCAGCTTTTGGGGATATAGCTTTCTCAGGCTTTCCTGTCCAGCAGAGTGGGGATAATAATCTGGGGGTACCCTCTATAGGGTAGGTACGAGTATATATATATATATATATATATATATATATATATATATATATATATATATATATATATATATATATTATATATTATATAATATATATATATACTATTATATATATATATAAGTTTTTATCACTTAAGGACTAAGTCGCCCCCCGCGTAGATGTTTCCCACTAAAAAAATGTCAATCAATTTTATCTCAGTAAATACCAACACATGAAAACGGAATATATATATATAATATATATATATATATATATATATATATATATATATATATAATATATATATATATATATATATATATATATATATATATATATATATATATATATATATATATATATAAATAAGTGAGTTGAAACAGCTTCAAGAGAGAGAAAGGAAGAAAATGCAGTTTAGAAAATGAGCTCTAGAGTGAAGTTTTCGGCGGAATGTTTACATTAGCAGCATTCCAATGCTCCGGTTAGTCTGTCGGTGCAGTTCGATTTCTCTCGGCTCACTCCGACTCCAATTTTACGTAAACACTCTCGCCCAGAAAATTCCCGACAAAAACCGACAATTTTGTGAGTCGATTGGCTTTGCAATTTCCTACAGATCCTTTCTCTTTTCAACTTCTGTTCTTCTCAATGTTGTTTCCAAGTCAAAAGGAAAGAAAAAGAATAAAGGAAGAAGTGAGGAATATAGGATAATTATTATTATCTTTCCCCGTTCCCCCAATTTCAAATTTTCTTAACGCTAAATATCCTTATTTTACAAGCATTATGGCATTTGTTTACAAAATCTTTGAAATTTAAAATAATGGGCATAGGGTAATTATCATTAATTATTACTTATTATTTTAATTGGTGTGGAAATATTTTTCCAAACCAATCTTAATCATTTATATAGCGTAGTTGAATAACGATGCAGGGCCCTGATCATCTCTTTCAACCTTCACCATGTAAATAATAATAATAATAAT
>JABUQX010047440.1:22500-25000 GCA_015478945.1 Trachelipus rathkii | reverse complement strand
CTTTAGTATATATATATATTATATATATATAATATATATATATATATATAGTATAGTAGATATAATATAGTATATATATATATAGATATATATATAGTGATTATATATTAATAGTACATATATATATATAGGATAATATATATAATATATACTATATATATAATATATATATATATATATATATATATATATATATGAATATATATAGTAGATATATAGATATTATATATATTAATATATATATATATATAATATAATATATATATATATGAAATAATATATATATATATATATATTAGTATATTATATTTAACCTCATTTAATTTCAACCTCTATTTCTGTTTGTTTAATTTTGAAAAATTAAAAGACAAAAATATAATTAAAAAGAAAGAAAATTAAAATATTAATTAATTATATTGCAGCAGGTGAAGCTACTTTTCCCATGGCAGTCATCGAGTCATTTGAAGAAAATTTTTAGATTCTCTGTCCGTCTGGTGGCAAGGGGGCGAAAACCCCTTCTTACCATATGCTGTTTTCGTGGAATGGCGGTGATAATGTGTAAAAGTTATGTACCACCATTACCCACCTGCAGACATGCAGGAAATGGTGATATGTGCCAAGTAAATAAATTAAAGATAATATATAATATATATATATATATATAAGTAGTATATATATATATATATATAATATATATATAATAAGTATATATATATATATATAAATATATATATATTATATATATATATATAATATATATATATATATATATGAATGATAATAGTATATAGTATATATATATAGTAAACACATACAATAGTCTGAATATTACTATCGCCAACACTAACACAATTGTCAATAACATTAAAATTAACAGTAATTAATAAAACTATCACTCTCTATCATCATTATTACTATTTACTTAGATTGTAATCTCTTTTTCGTAAAAAAAATATATGTCCGAATCTTGGTTTTAACTATATGGCTCAAAATCTTTGCCAAGATTTCACTGGTTTTATTTCTTTGTGGTGGGGTCTTCTTCACCCCAAATGAAGGTTTAATCCACAATTTTAATTTGTGAAAGTGTATCTACATGGAAATCATGTTTTAGTACACGTTACGGTAACCTACAAATTCCATTCACCAACTAAAATTAAGCCTATAATAATTAATCATTAAATTCAATTTAATAACATTCTGTATTCTGTATTCTATATTCTATGTTCTATAACATTCTATGAAATATCAAAAATAAACTCTAATAATAATAATAATAATCATAATAATAATAACATTCTATGAAATATCAAAAATAATAATAATAATAATAATAATAATAATAATAATAATAATAATAATAATAATAATAATAATAATAATTCAGCTCAAAACAATTTATTTAGAAAATGTACAATATTCATAATAAATTTTAACTTGCAATTGTAATATATAGTTGTAATATAATACAAAAATTAATGCAAAACAATTTCTGAAAGGGGGCTACTAATTGGATCACAATGTTGTGTTCTTTTTGAGCCCCAAAATAATACAGGTTTGATTAAGTTTAAGTACTAAAGTTTAAAGCTTCAGCTTAGTGTAATCTCAAAACCAAATTTGATACAATTAGAATACATAATAATAATAATATTTATGAATAGAGTCTGGACAAGTTTAAAACAATGATTAAAAATAATAATAATTATTAATATATAATAATAATTATTAATAACAAGCAATAATAATAATAATAATAATAATAATAATAATAATAATAATAATAATAATAATAATTAATAATTAATAATAATAATGTATATAATAATATAATAATAATAATAATAATAATAAAAAAATAATAATTAATTAAGAATAATTAATATATAGAAATTCTAGTGTCAGCTTTTGGTTTTATATAAGTTTGTACTTCTTAACTTCCATTCTCAAATATTTTCTTTGAGTGTTTCATTTAATTTTCTTAATACTAGTCTAGGAAAATAGTTTGCAAGAAAGTAAGAGCATTTATTATTTATTAGTTCTGACCGTCTTCATCCGTAAACTCCGGACCATCTTCAGAGTTTGGATTCTAAATTTGCTTGGAATTATATAATACAAGATTTAGTTGGGCATACCACCACCGCTTTTGTCCTAGTTATTTCTGCATACATTTATCAACTGGAACATTAACAAACAACTTATACCTGAGTATCTCACAGTATTCAAAGACTTTTATATTCCTCATGCGAAGCTCAAAAAAACTGAAAATAGCTGAGGCTTACTACATAAAAAATCTAAAACCAGACACTACTTCATGGTTATTGAAGCTTTGCATTAAATTAAATTAATATGAAATGAAAGTCTTAAATCTAAGTTTTTAATTTTATTTTTTTTTAAATCTTGTATATATATAATTCATTCAAATGTTGTAGAATCGAAACTCTGAAGATTGTCCGAGGTTTACGGACGAAAACCGGTCAGAAACTAATAAACATAAATATATGCC
>JABUQX010047440.1:12500-17500 GCA_015478945.1 Trachelipus rathkii | reverse complement strand
AAAAATCATCCTATATAGGATTCAAAATTTAATATTTTGAATTTTGAAAGAAATACTGGCCTCAATTCTTTAGAATCATTATACATATATAGCACCACTCTCCAAAGCTAAATGAAAATGAACATTCAGATATTGAATTAATTTAGAGATCAACTAGTTTGCCAGAGTAATCCCGGCATTGGCAAACTTCTTTCCATAATAAGGTCCCACATAGGGCACCTCAGTTATTAATTTGTATGTATTAATGTCCTTTCTGTGATGACGGTTCTATCCGTCCAATTAAATCAATGGCTACTCGCTTAAACGGCGTTCCAATGAGCGGGACCTTCATTAGTGGCGCTTTAGGTACTCTACCTTTGGGAACGGTCTTTTGGCATATATCGCATGAGTGACAGAAACGTGATACGTCCTCGCTCATCCCTGGCCAATAGAACTCCGTTAATATCTTATCCGACGTCTTTTTTACCCCAAGGTGGCCCCCCATAATGCTATGGTGAGCCATGGGCATGAGTCTTTTCCTTAATCTTTTAGGTACTACAATCTGATCCTTTATATCATCTTTCTCCCGCTTACATCTGTACAGTACTCCTCCTTTTATGTTATAGTACGACCGTCTTTCCTCTTTACTCTCTAAATCACATAGAGCTCTACACCTATTTAACGTCTCGTCTCCCCTTTGTAACTCTATGAACTTTTCACGCGTGATTTCATCTTCACTTATCTCCTGAGCTTCACATACTGTATCCCTTTTCTCTTCCTGTTAGATCGTAGTACCATTCGTATTCTGGTTTATTCGCTCCACTGGATCTTTCGTTGTACGTCCGCACTGTATGGGTCTCTCGATTTGATCACTTGAATTTTCAGTGATAACGATGGGATCCTTCACCGTCTCGTCAACAAATTCACTCATTTCCTTTTGCACGTTATCCATTCAGCACGCGCGCGACCCTTCGTCTTGAACACAGGGATCTTCAGCGTTTTTTGCTCTAGGTATATTCCCTATGATAAGATCATACAGATCGTCATCAAGAGCAATAGCCTCAACATATCCGGCGTAGTACGGCGTTTGTACATTAATTTTCACGACCGGAGTATCTCTGATTGTATTATCAATCATCAACAGCTGTTTTCTTTCTCCAGTTCTCTGATCTTCTGACGTGAATTTCTTTTTAATTATAACACAATCGCAGCCGGTGTCTCTTAGCACGTCAACTTTTCGACCATTAACCTGCCCCTCAACGACAGGCATTTTTGCTCCATGAACGTTGGTCTTTGCGTTTTCACATTTTACACACGCTACTCTCACAACCGGTATTCGCTTTCCGCACATCAGAGTGATTTTGTTATCTGCATCCGCGTGTTTTAATACGTCCTCACAGTCAGCTTCTTCACTTTCGCATCTTGGCTTTGCTTTATGCGCGAAATCCTTAACTCGTCTTTGTGATTCACAAGTAGCCCTTGTAATCGCTGAAGCGACTCTCTTTGGCCCTTCTCTCCAATTGTTGTAATAATTTCGAGTTATATTATCCTTCTTAATGGAATTATAGTTTCGGCAGTCGATGGCTCTATGACCGATTTTTCCACATTTAAAGCATGTTACTTGATTCCTTTGTTTGTGAAGATAGTAGGGATCTTCATTCACAACCTTCTCTTCTTTCTTAAGAGAATCTATTTTACTGGCTATCGTAAACAAATTCTTATTATGTGCTAACAGATAATTCTCCGCTTCGCGGGCTATAATTTCTAACTTAACCAATTTCCTTTCCCTCACGAAGGTTGCCAGTTCTTTTGGACAAGTATTTAAAAATTGTTCGGCGACAATTAGATCCAGAATATCGTTAAAATCTTTATTAACTTCCGATAGTTCAACCCATTTTAGCATGTAATTTTTTAAACGATCTATAAATTGAATAGGTCTCTCATCGCTTAAGGCCTTCGTGCTTCTAAATTTTACCCGATACCCATCTTCTGTCAAATTATAACACAATAATAAGGCATTCTTTAACTTATCGTAATCTTTGGATTCCTCCTTAGGTATACGAGAGTAAGCGACTAATGCTCTTCCAGTCAGTAAGGCACTTAAGTGTGACGCCCAGTTTCCTTTATCCCACTCATTTATCTCCGCGAACCGTTCAAATCTTTCCAGATAACAATCAATTTCGTCACTATTGTCGGAGAATGGGGGTAATCTTGGGACTCTCGCCTTAACGTCATTTCCGATTGATCCTTGTCGTTGAGTAGTACTGTTCGCTTGTACTTCAATTCTCTTAAGTTCTAATTCATGCTGTCTCTGTGCCGCTTTATCTATTGCTTCTCTTTCCGCCGCCTCCTTCGCGGCCTCTCTTTCTGCGGCCCTTTGTTCTTTGAGTCTCGCAGCCTCAGCAGTTCTCTCTTCAGCAATGAAGTCTCTGGCTTCTTTACCACTCAGACCTAACTCTTGTGCAAGCTTAACTAATGCTTCAAAATTCATCTTTCGAAAAAGTAATAAAGTTTAGTATAGATTTTTACTCGTTCCGTTTAGAGAAATAGTTCCAAGAAAAAATATGGTCTGATTTATCTTCATATATTTCACTTTTCACACAATAGCTTTTCTTCCGGACACAGGCCCACAATAAATGTCACATGGATTAATTCAGGCGGTTAAATAAAGCGGTGACATTTCCCGGTATTCTTTTAATAAAGTAATAATTTGAAACGAAAGAAAAATAATAGTAAGAAAGCTATGTCGAAACCGATTAAAGGGCGATCACAAAGAGTCTCTTGAATATACGATCGACCAAAAATAAACACAATATAATTTCCTTCTGAATGGCCGTGAAAATATTTCGAGGGTATCAATCAGCCTCTCTTCTGTAAATAGGCTTGAAGTGTATTCTCCTTCGTATACAATCGTAACTCTCATCTGACGATATGATATCTTTCAAAAATCTTCGCAGTTTTTGCGCTCTGTAAGTTGGTTCAAAAACATATGTAATAATCTTCTCGTAAATACTTATTGTGTTTTCCTTAGATTACGTTCAATTCTTTTTCAGATTACAATTTCTCGTTATAATTTAGACTTCTTCACTTCAGTGACATTCTGATTAGTCAGTTCTTCGCACTATATAAATAAAACTCCAGTATTATCAAAATAAAAGTCTTCTTTTAAACTCAATTTTCCTAAATAACAATTCTTCTTTGTGTGGGTTTTTCTTAAAAGCAAACACTCTCTCAGAACATAACTTCAATATTGCCAAAAAAGGACCCTTCAAAAGATAATTACCACATATTAATGTTTTTCGAATGTATCCAAGATACTTTGGTGTGATGCAGTCCTAACATTCCTTTTCATCAACTAAATTTTAATAGATAAAATTATTTGGAGTAAAATTAAATTTCACTTATTTTAACTAATATTTCCAAATGGTTTTAAATTTAGATATTTTCATTCGTGAAGCTCTAAAATTTCAGAAATAATTTTGAATAGCATTTTATCAAAATATATATATATATATATATATATATATATATATATATATATATATATATATATATATATAAATATATATATATATATATATATATATATATATATATATATATATATATATATATATATAGATATATATATATATATATATATATATATATATATATATATATATATTACTGATCAAAATTAGCGCACCACCAATCACAATCATTGATCGGTGTGGCTCGTGACCCATGTAGGGCATTTTGCGTGACAGTGTTGATAGGTTTGTGCAGTTACCTACCCACATATTGGAGGTTAGCAGTGCCTTGCGAGCCTCTGGTGCGGTATTGACGCTATTAAGAAAAAGGGTAAAACCAAGCAAATCGCTACGTAAAATGTATGAATAGGTTACGTTAAAGGTACGGTGGCCTTCAAGACTACTCCATCGTTAACGTTTGCGCAATTGCTATGGAGAGGGTTGAGCGTCGTTTGACACGTTATATGTGTGTCCCAATCACCAAACTGCAGAAGAGGGGTACTGCCAACGAGCACTGGCCCGTCGATTAGGATTAGAGGTGGCCCATACCACCATTGCAAGAGTGATACAGAGGTATGAAATCACGCATGACCACGCCAGAAGGCCTGGACAAGGCAGGCCAGATGTAACAACGGCCGCCGTCGAAGACAGATATCTACGGTTGAGGGTATGCCGTGATAACCATGCCACACCATGTAACCATCAGGCTCAGTTGCATATTGTGCATGATACCCATGTGAGCAGGATATCATTCGCTGACGCCTTGCAGAATATGGGTACCATCCGAGGATGGCCGCTAGAGGGCTCTCCCTCACCATGAATCACTGTTCAGTCATGTTGCGTTTTACACTCCAACACCTGAATTGGCGGCAGGAGGATTGGTCACATGTTCTCTTTGCGGACTAGTCTAGCTTCAATCTGAACAGCTCCAATAAATGTTCCAGAGCCTACCGGCTACGTAATAAACTATTCACTGCGTGCACTATGCACAAGATATCATCCTACGCTGGTGGTTCGGTAATGGTGTGGGGAGGAACATCATACTCGGCGCTTACGGAGTTATACGTGCTCGATGGGGAGATCTTAACAGACGTCAGATACACCTAAGGCATGCTGGAGTCATAGGTCCTACCATTTGCCTCCTACGTTGGTGGCATCTTTGTCCTCATGCGGGACAACGCCCGGCAGCATTCTGTAAGGTTTGTTGCCGACTACATCCAGACGGCCCGGATTCGAACGTAAGACTGACCCTCCTACAGTTCGGACCTCATTTTCATCGAGCATATCTGGGACATACTGAAAAGGCGGCTGCGACTGCTAGATCATCTGCTACAAAGCCTTATTGAACTGCGCCAGACGTTTGTGCGCTTATTTCAGGAGCTGCCACAGCACACCGCACAGAGCATCATGTCTATCATGCATCGACTATGTGAAGCTGTCATTCGGTCCAGAGGAAGCCACACAAGGTACTGAGGGACACAGGACACAGGTATAGGACGTGTTCCCGAT
>JABUQX010047440.1:0-10000 GCA_015478945.1 Trachelipus rathkii | reverse complement strand
AACATAACACAAAACTTTTATTCTTTTTATGTTTATAACTTAAAAAATTAGCGTTTTTACACACCCTAAAGCAGTCAATCAGTAAATCAGTAAATCAAACCAGCCTCCCCACCCCACCCCAACCGTGATCTATTGATCTATTGATTCAAATCATATATTTTTTTATAAAATAACACAAAATATTTATTTATTTTTATTTTATTTGTTTAAAAAATATATATTTTTACTAAATTTTTTATTCTTTTTATGTTTATAACGTAAAAAGTTTGCGTTTTTACATACCCTAAAGAAGTAAATCAGTAAATAAAACCACCTACCAAACCTTCCCCACCCCACCCCACCCATGGTCTATTGATCTATTGATCTATTGATCTGTTGATTCAAGTCATATTTTGTATAACATAAAAAACTTTCATTTATTTTATTTGTTTAAAAATATTATTTTTTACCAAAATTTTTATTCTTTTTATGTTTATAACTTAAAAAATTAGCGATTTTACGCCATTTAAAGCAGTAAATCAGTAAATCAAACCACCCTCCCCTACCCTCCTCCCTTCCTCCCACCTTCACATGATCTATTGTTTCACTTTCAAGTCGAATTTCGAGTATCATTTTGGATAAACATAACATAAAAACAAGTTTTTTATACACTGATCAACGAATATATGGTAACGTAACAAAGTTTCACATTAAATATCTAAACATAGAATCACTGCACCCCTTTTATCAGGATGCTTGATGATTGTGAGAGAATCTTTTTTAGGTTACTATTGAAGGTGTCGAAAGAGTTTTTTGGGGGGGTTACGAGGGCCCCGCCCCAAAAAGGCTAAGATGTAGCCCAAGACCCAACCACACCCCCCTTAGTTGCCTATAGGTATGAAAAAAACACACCCTTAAGCACGAATAAATGCTAACATTAACAAAAATTCCATACTTAACAACAGTAAAGTAACTAACATAGCAATAATACGTACCCTATTCACACTTTTGTCCAACATATCTCTAACATATCAATATTAATTTTACATTAACATGATAATATTTAACAAAAATTTATGATAACCTTGTCTAATTATCATACTGACCAATGAATATAAGCTAACGCAACAAGCTTTTTTACAATTAACATGTAATTTTTAACAAAAATTTACCATAACTTACCTAACTATCCCCCCAAAAATTAATACCTAACGGATAAATACAAAAATAGTAAAGTTTTATCCTCTTTAAAGCTAAACTATGAACTAACATACTTAACAACAAACAGCCAGGCGAATAAAACAGCTGTCATTAACAACTTAGCAAATAAATCGAACATAGGAGGGAAGTAAAACAAGTTTCATTTTTATAACATATTATTTTCATTGAAAAGAGCGTTATATAAATACATAAAAACATATGTTTATTTAAATAATTATTCATACAAGAAAGAGGACATAGGATTCAACATAAACTGGGCATGTTCTATTATCTCTCCAGAGATTCAACACCCTTGAAAGGATGTAAGTATAATGCATTCGGCTACTAAACAACCATTTTTAGCATAATTTTGGTTCAACAGCAAACTCATTTCTCTCATGCTAAGAGAAGTAAAACTTATCCAGTTGCCTAAGTTATTAACATACTCCTGTATACCCCATTATATGTAAACCACATGTTTCAGTTTAAAATATCGTAGATTACCCCATCAGCTATTTTTATTAAATCCTCAAGTATGTCGACATCATCAAGATGTGATGGTAATTCGTTTTCATTTTAATCAAAGCTGTAATATTTTCAGATATTCAAACTGTGAAACCTATACATGTATGCCAGAAGGGGGCACTATCGATGGGTTTCCAATAGTTGCGTACATCAAGGCTTTTAATATTGTCAACACAAACGAGAAAAACAGCATCTATTCTGATTAGAACCACTCACACTGTTTTCACCGCTAGAATATTTCACTATATATATATATATATATATATATATATATATATATATTATATATATATATATATATATATATATATTATATATATATATATATATATATATATATATATATATATATATATATGATCAAATCCCGAACACAGAGAAGAATATATATGAACGAAATATAATAAATCTTTTACTCAAGGTCAAACCTTAATATATTTGCAAAACCTGCAAACTCTGCTTTCATTTAAAGTGCACTAATCTCCAAACCCTCAATCAATTTTCTCACTCATGGCCATGCTAATCATGCGAAGACCCAAACACGAAAATAATATCCCCCATCCACATAATCCAATCAACATACTTCATAAATATAAATGGTATCAAAAACAAACATAAAGAACTTTCCCACACTTTAAATAAATACAACATACGCATCGCACTAATGCAAGAATCTAATCTCACACCAGACACCCGACTCTCTGAATTTCCAAATTGCACTATTTTAAGACAAGATAAATCCCCACCAGAACACTATCTATTCACCCTTGTACATAAAAGCATCCAATTTTGCATCACCATCATAAATCACATCCAACAAATAATGAACTACCACCAAATCTCCTCATACCAATCAACTGAAATAAAAATCAACCAAAAAACATATACTGTAATCTAATAAATCGATTTACCCCTCATCCCACCCCTCAATTCTGCCCCCGAATTTATGTCCAAGACTTATCACCCCTAAATATATATAATAATCTGCTATTGCTCCGGGACTTCAATGCTCACCACCCTGCATGTCTTAATGCACACACATACACATACACATACACACACATACACACACCTTCACCATGAGGTGATACACTCATAGACAAACTATACCCAGTTAGCATCCTCAACAACAGAAACCAACTCACTCAACAACCATTTCAAAATAATCAGAACCCCACATCCCCAGACACTTCCTTTTGTTTACCCCAAATTCAGGTTACCATAAAATAGCAAACCTTTCACGCTCTATCCTCCCATCATATTCTATTTTTTCTTAATATCCAATATAAACATCCCGTACACACATCCTATAAAAGAACTTACATTAATTACAAGATAGCAAACTGGCAAGCATTTACTGATTCTATAGAACTCGAACTGCAATCCTTCCAAACAACTAACTTCACATCTCTCGACAAAGCCATAGAACATTTCAATAGAACCATATTAAAAGCAACCAAAATACATCCCCCAAGGATGCCACAAACACTTCAATCACAACTTTTCACCGGAAATAGACAGCATGATGAAACATGAAAACTCCCTCCAACAAAATAGACAACCAAACCAATACCAAATTAAGGAAATTATCGACCTCAACTACAGAATAAAAAATTTAATAAACTCGAACCAGAAAAAAAAACTAGCAACAGTACACTGAAACACTAAAATATAAAACCAATTCAACAAAAATAAACCGTGCAATAAAAAAATCCACAATTCACATACACAACCCATGAAGGCTTCTGTAAATAAAACAATAAAATCCTTATCCCTAAAAATCTATGCAATCTTATAATGTCCCCAACTAAAAACAATTAGCTATAAACCAACAATCCCCACCGATAGATTAACAACTAAGCGGCTTAAAAAATTAAAGAATAACCAAGAAATCCGCTTGAGGTACTCAACTCCATAAAAAAAACTCACAATCAGAAGGTCCAAGTTAAACCTCAAACACCTCGGAACTGAAGCCATACCAGCACTGACATAAATATTCAACAGAGCTTGAAAAACTAGCCCCATCTAACCTTTATGGAAACACGCACATATAATCCAAATACTAAAACCCTAGCAATTCGCAAAATATCCCAGCTTCATATAGACCCATCTGATCTCATTACTATCTACAATATCTAAAGTTCTCGAAAGTTTATTCCTGAGGAGAATCTCCCCTCTTATGCCCCTCTCAAGTACACAACACTGTTTCAGACAAAAACACTCCACCATCTCACTTCTAACCGATCTAACACAAAACATCCTCACCAGTTTTAATCAAAACCTACCACCCTCCTGCACTCTCTTAGTGGCAATAGATATAAATAAGGAATTCGATATAGTCCCACGTCACCTGTTAATAGACAAAGTACTAAACACTGGAATATGTATCAATGACACGAAAATAATAGCTAGGGTAGCAGAAATAAATTATATATATATATATATATATATATATATATATATATTATATATATATATATATATATATATATATATATATATATATATATATATGGCCACGTATTAAACCTTGAAGGGTTAGATACAGTGGTATAAAAAGAGTTATTACTTCTTATCTTTATTTTCTAAAATTAATCAAATTAAATGGTTTTAATTCATCAATGCCCAAAATAATCAATAATGCATGTCACACAGTTCTTTAACATAAGAATTTGGTTAAATTTAATTAAATATGGGTCTATTATTAGATGTTGTGGTTATGATCCCCCCTTCCGTAATTTGGGGTTTATTTAATTAAGCAAGCGGTTCACAGTCATTAATAAGATTGGTGAAAGTTAACACAATAAATTTCTACAATCAAAACACAAATTTTCCGGCCTTTAACAAGCCTATACTCTAACACAACCCTCTTCTTATAACATGGGTAGCTGACTAACCTCTCCTTCCCTCAAATGCCAGGCATTTCTCGGGCAGCATTCACGGTGACTCACTTTTACAACAATGGTGCCATACAGAAGAGTCATTAAATATTTTTCTTATATAATAAAATAATAATTAAAATTTAACATACAGAGAACCCCTTTTTTTTTGAGTGATGTTACAGGTGTATATAGCCGTGTACCAAGCTATTATGAGAGGTGTACACGATTATCGTGAGGGCAGAAGAAATCTGTCCTCACGACGTTTTTTTTTTTTTTTTTTTTTTTTTTTTTTTTTTTTTTTTTTTTTTTTTTTTTTTTTTTTTTTTTTTTTTTTTTTTTTTTTTTTTTAGTAATTTGACATTATTATAAAGAAATACAAATTCTATTCTTACAGTACATTGTTGCATAATACATAAAAGACCTCCTTAATCCCCGTCTGGTGGGGTTTGACTATTTCAACTCTTCTATTACAAACCCTTCCTGTGACATTTTGTAAATTTATTTACAACTATTAACGTTTGGCAGCATGCGTTTCGTCTATAGTATTAGATGGAGGAAAGAAGATGATTTTTTGGAAGGATAAAGTATCAACTCAACTACTGTCTAACTCTAAGAATCGCATGCAGAACTAAGAAGCCCTCCCCCCTTTTTCCTCTCTTTTTTTTTTTTTCTTTTTTTTTTTTTTTTTTTTTTTATTTATTTATCTATTTATTTCTTTTTATTTTTATTATTATTTTTTATTTAACTTTATTTTTTTCTTGGGTTTCAGCGTTTTTATCAGTTTATGTTGAAATTCTTTAACATTTCTTATATTTTCTACTGCCTCTTTCCCTTGCTTTAAAATATAAACGTTATTCTTTTTTATCCGTGGTACCCTGAAAGGTCCCGAGTATCTCTCTGCCAGTTTCCCTACATTATACTGTTGATTTTTTACCAACACGGCCCTTGCTTTGTGAGATCTCGAACAATAATTCTTATTTTTATACACAACCTGTGTGGTGCCAAAGGCCTACGCATTAAAGCCACTAGTTTCTTCAAATAGGCACTTTGACTGACCGTGGCACGAGTGCCTCCTTCTGCAATAAGCTTCCTGGCACTGATAGATTTTGGCCGAACATAAGCACACTGGGAGTAACCCCCTCGTCATTTATAGGGCTGATTCTCAAACAGTAAAGTGCCCAAGGCAAAATTTCAGGCCATTTCAACCCTTCATTCTCCCTATCATTGATCATACATCTTAGCGTCACTATGAGAGCTTGATTTAATTTTTCCACTTGGCCGTTGACGTTTGGTGAGCTAGGCGTTGTGACAATCTTATCTATGCCGAGTAGGTTACATACGTCATTAAATAATTTGGCAGTGGAACTGGCTTCCTCGATCCGAGATGAGTCTTTTTTATTGAGCCACAGAACGGAAAAATTTGCCCACTAAACATTCAACACCGAGTTCGACCGTCGCTGCCTAACGAGGGGTAGGCGAAGGAATACTTTACTAAAATCCTGTCGATAAAAAAGCGATAATTGTATCCCATACTGTAGGGTAGCTTACACAAGTCCACATGAAGGGTGTCAAACTTCTCCGAGACTTCCTTAAACCTGCCGAATTCTGGAGATATCCTTCTAACGCTCTTGTTTTTTTGACAGACATCACAACTCTGTATAAATTTCTTTACCCTACTATGCATAAATCTGAGGAAATCCGCTTTCAGATAGTCAAAGTCGTTTAATTCCAAGTGATTTGTATTAATGTATTTTCTCTATGACATCATCCACCAGATTTTCCGGTACTAATTTTCTGCTGTGCCTGTAGAGATGTCAACCGCCAAAGACGCCCTTGCCCGATGTTGATGAAAACTCTTTGTAACAGGCCTTAATCCCATAGTTTTTCACCCCTTATCAGGTCTTTTAATATAACTCTCAGCTTCTTGCTCGATAGCTATTTTCCCTGAAATCTACACATCCTGCATTTTTCTTCATCATCCCACTTAAACCTTTTTTATCTGTATGTTATAGTATTTAATTACAAATCATCAAAAGTACTTTCATCACAGCTTCGCTAACTATTATCATTGCCACTAATTATTATTATTATTATTATTATTAATTTTATTATTATTATTATTATTATTATTATTATTATTATTATTATTATTATTATTATTATTATTATATTAACTATTATATTAATACTACTACTACTACTACTACCACATCGCTTTATTATTATTATTTATTATTATTATTATTATATAAGTTTTTAACTTTAACTTCTTATTCTCTAAATAAAATTTAAAATATGATTCTTATTCTCTTCGCAATATTTTCTAAAATAGTATTAAGAAAATTAAATATGAAAACAGAAAAAATATTTAGAGAATTAGAAGTTAAAAAGTAAAAACATATTAAAACAAAAGCTGACATAGAATTTCTAAATATTATTATTATTATTTATTTTATTATTATATTTTATTATTTTATTATTAATTATATTATTATTATTTATTATTTATTATTATTATTTTATTATTATTGATTATTACTCTTCTCTTTTTTTAATTATTATTATTATTAATTATTAATTATTATTTATATTATTAATTATTATTATTATTATTATTATTATTATTATTATTATTATTATTTATTATTATTATTATTATTAATATTATATTATTTTATTATTATTATTATTATTATTATTATTATTATTATTATTATTATTATTATTATTATTATTATTATTATTAATTATTCTTCTTATTATTATTATTATTATTATTTATTATTATTATTATTATTATTATTATTATATTATTATTATTATTATTAATTATTATTATTATTATTATTATTATTATTATTTTTCATTATTATTATTATTTTCATATTATTATTATTATTATTATTATTATTATTATTATTAATTATTATTATTTATTATTATTCTTATTATTATTATTTATTATTATTAATATTACTTTCATTATTATAATTATTATTATTATTATTATTATTATTATTATATTATTATTATTATTATGTATTATTATTATTATTAATAATATTCCAGCAAGTTCTTGTTCTTTTAAACGTTCGATTTAAAAAGACCTTAACCCTTTTCGCATGGAATTCTGAGAATTCCATTCACAAAGCTCATCCTCCAATTTGTAACCCCGTTTCCATGGCAATTTCTTTTGGCCACGCCCACTCCCATTTTTCTATACAAGCTACTTGCATTGAAATTGCCCAGTCTCTATAATCTTATTTCTTTCGTTAGCCAATTCTGTCAAAATTATCGCAAATTTATTTTTAGCCTTAGAGACCAATTTAAACTCAATGTCAAAATTTGCAATGGCGTTCAATAAATTTATCTCCCGAATATTATGAACTTTTGTGGCACTCTTTTTTGTATAAGCTGTGATTAATCCACTGTTGCTGGTACAGATATTGACTCTCCTATTTGCAATTAAGTAAGCATATTTTTGTTAACTGTTATTGACGCATAGTAACTCCTTAACCAACTGTGGTAGTGCCACCTCCACCTCAGTCAGTATGGTACTGTAAAGTGCGAAAATCTTCGTCTGATCATTTTCTTCTCCCATCAGCGCACTGGCTATAGTGAGCTCGCTCACCTTCGTGTATAATAGTAACTCAGTTTTTTCATCAGGGAACGACAACAGGGTGGCGCTCACCATCGCCGCTTTAGCTTCCCTAAATGCCCGCTCGGCTCCCACCCCCCAGGAAATCTTTTTATTGGAGGCGGGTTTTCCCTTCAACAATTTTGTTAGGGGTTGCAACAATTGGGCCGCTCCGACTATGTTAATTCGGCAGAAGTTATATAGACCGAGAAATGCCCTAAGTTGTTTGATAGTTGTTGGCTTTGCAACATTCACTACTGCATCGATTTTCTCCTTGCTAGGCCTAACTCCCTTCTCGCTAATGTTGAAACCTAGAAAATCTGTTTCTCCGACTGCAAGTACACATTTTTTTGGGTTCATATAAATTTTCATATACTTCAATCTCTCTAAAACCTTCTCCAACATTGCAACATGTTCCTCAAGAGTCGAACTGGCAATTAATATGTCATCTAAATAAACAAAAACATTCTTTAAATCTCCAAACAAGATCGACATGAGGCGCTGGAAGGCACTAGATGAACACTTGTGTCCTTGTATTAAATAGTTAAAACTGTAGTTACCAAAAGGACAAGTAATAGTGAAATATTTCTTTGTTTCCTCGCTGACTGGCACGTTATAGTAAGCCTGCCGAATATCGAGCCGCGTTAGCAACTTGCAATGTTGCAATTGCAATATGATATCTTTAATCTTAGGCAGAGTAAAATTGTCAGAGGTGGATCTCTGGTTTAATAACCTCAGGTCAACGACTAACCGAACTCTGCCATCCGACTTTGGCAAGAAGCTAGTTGGGAAACCCCAATCGCTTTTCCCCCGCGAAATGACCCCCGCGTCCAATAATTTATTGATTTCCTTCTTGGCCCTTTCAAAAAGATGCGGGGCTATACTTCTACTCCTTAACTGTATCGGCGTGCCCCTAACCTCTACATGGTAAGGATAATTTTCTGCCAACTCGCATAAAATTTCTTCCTTCAAAGGACATTCTTCTCTCTCCCCTCCCCCCTCATCAACAGTGCAATCTTCAACCCCCCTCCCAATAGTACAATCTTTACCCCCCCCTCCCCCCTCCCCTACAGTTTCGTTACCATCGGGTTGTGAGCGAGCAGCAAAATCGTTCTCACAGCTGTTAACATAAGCCACGCCTCCCTTCTTCCTATACTTTGCACATATAAATCGCCATCTCGCGAGCTGTTCATTCTTTAAATTTAAATTAGGTGCTTCATAAGGGTTTAGGAACAAGACTTGGTACTTCCTAATTAAATTATTAACTAATTCATATTCGCAAAGCGGTATATTTAAAGAGACAGCGGTTAGAGGGAAGATAGAATTTCGAACATGCTTAGAAAAATCAATAGCTTCATTACTGAGAGAAATACTATGTTTCGTGCTCGGATCTAATAAATAATGGCATCTAAAGTCTATAGTGAACCCGTGTCTTTTGAGAAAAGGCATGCCTAGGACGTTGAATTTAATGTCTGCAGCGTATGCATGCACGTCGTAAAGTCTGTCTAAGCCCAAATCAATTTTAATGACTATTTTATTATAAATATGGATACAGCCTCCATTCGCGGCCCTGGCACTGCCAATCGGGGCCCCCTCCTTATCTAATTCAGAAGCACTCATAAGGTTGAGGCAACTCCCACAGTCTAGTAAATAAGTCTCATTATTAAGTCTATCAAGAATATAATACATTTAAAAAATCGTCCTTTTAATTGTTGCAACAACTCCAGTCAGTTGCCAGATACTCCACTACAGTGTTCGAGATAAGTCCACACGCATT
>JABUQX010047439.1:2500-23501 GCA_015478945.1 Trachelipus rathkii | reverse complement strand
TTATATATATTATAGGATATCTATTACTATAATATATTTATATATTATATATAGGACCTGTTATGTATTATATATCAACTTATATATTTATATATATTATAATCTTTATAATATAAATAATCATACGATTTATAATATATATATATATATAATAGTAGTATATATTATATATATATTATACTATATAATAATATAGATATCATTATATCATTATATATAATAATAATAATATATTTATATATACTTATTATTAAATATAAATCTTATATCCCCTCTCCTATGACTACCGTATATATATGATAGATAGCCGATATATATATAAAGACTAGTATATATATTATATTATATATAATATATATATTATACTTTATATTATAATATATTTATATATATATATATATCATATATATTACAATAATATATTATATGTATATAGATATATATATATTAGATTAAAACAAAAATATATAATATATATATATAATATATATATATATATATATATATATATATATATATATATATATATATATTATATATATATATATATATTATATATATAATATATATTATATAGCTATATTTTAAAATTATATCCGATTCCAAGGCAAATAAATCTTAATTGCCTAAAAATATAAAGTTCTTCACCTTTCTTAAAATAAATTGAAATTTATTTTACCATACATTTTAAAAATTTAAACTAAATTGTACAAATTTAAGGTAAAATTTTATGATTCAGAGAAAAACGTAAGAAAAACGAAACATGAACCCTTTTCAGTTTAGTTTTTCTTTTCATAGTTTTAATAACAGTAGGAAGATAATAAATAATTGTTCTAACAAAAAAAAATTATGCTAGGAAAGCATACTCCATGCTTTATTTTAAAATTTCATTAGTCTTTAATAAAATTTGCTTGTTGCAAACCTTATATATATATCAAACATAAAGCGATACAGGTTTTCTTTTATTATTATTATTATTATTATTATTATTATTATTATTATTATTATTATTATTATTATTATTATTATTATTATTATTATTATTATTATTATTATTATTAAAATTATATTAAATAAATTCAATATCTATCATTTATTTTGATGTTATAAATTTTGATGCATTATTTTATTACTATTCATTATTATTATATTGATTATTATTATTATTCATATTTTATTTTATTGTATTATCTAAATTTTATATTATTATTATTATTTGATTATTATATTATATTATTATTATATTTATATATTATATATTATTATTATTATTATTATTATTATTTGATTATTATTATTATTTTATATACCTTAAATCAATTGAGATATTACCTAGGCTTATCCTAGATACCATCATGGGTAAATCCTGCGTTCCCTATTATCTATATCCCTGTGATCAAATCCTGATCGATCTGGATGCAAAACCAAGTCTGTGCTGTGTGAGTCAATCAAATAAGTAACAACGGGAAGAAATAAGCAAAATGCTGTGATGTACCAGAGTATGACTGGCATCATAAGGAGGTTCCTTATGCTCCTTGAGACGAGTTAACAGCCCAAAGCAGATGATGTATGATGTCATATGGTTGATATAATGATTGTTATATTTTATTATAAAATGTAAATCAACGATCTATATCAATCAAATTTGACTAATGCATATTCCAGGAGTGAAGTGATATGATTTTAAATTTTAAAAAGATTTAGTATCGATCAGCTGTTTGTATTAAAATTTTTACAGTGTTATTTTTTTTTTTTTGATTTTGTCATTTATTTATTTTTATAGACAAACCCCATTACTAGCGTATGAAAATATGAAAAGAAAGTAAACTATATAAAGACCTGTATTTTCAATTTGTTATATACAAGAATTCTACAAAATTGCTATAGCTTTGCATTAATGTAATGAATTTATTTATCTCATAAAATACGTAGTCCATGAAATAGAGTAAGGTGAGGATTCATGCTGTTATCCAATAAGACTAATGAGGTTAGTAGGATTTTCGGTGGAGTAAATGAAGAGTACGATGAACTGCGGCATGCAGTTACCGCTTTCTACTTACCAGACACTCGTTTAAGAACTTTTGAATATTATTAATTATCTTATGCTCTATATAAATAAGGACAAAGATTTATAATGTATATAAAAGGATACAAGTTAAAAACTAAGTACATGAGGAACATAAGAGTAAATACCACAGAAATTTATATAGTTTTTTTACGTCAATATAAGGCGACTTTAATTTTAACTACTTATACTTACCAGAATGTAATTAATCCCTAACTATTAATTAAGAAATAGTGTAATAATTACAAGTCTAAAGAGACAGAAATCATTATACAGAATTCTATACAGATATAATTATTTGTCCTTTTCAATTAATTTTTAGGTGCGAGTATCCATAAAAAAATCATATTACATAAAAAATTATTATACAGGCAAGAGCGATATATTAAGTAATGCTTTACTCACACAGTCAAAAATAACTACTAATTTAATTATATAGAATATATTCTATCAGATATATTATAATTATATATTAAATACACTGAGTATGATATTAAAAATCTAACAGATAAGTATCGACTCAACACTATAATACAGATAATAATTATAATCAATAAGTACTTACATGAGAAATAGAAACGATCACAGAGTATTCTAAACTATAGGAGTCTATTCTATTCTTACTATCATATGATATTAAGTAGAAGTTATAAAACCTCCTTTAAGGTTTAGCTCTCTCTTACAAGTTTTATTTGAGCGTTAATTTAAAATAGACTGCAGTGATTTGATGATAGAAATTAACATATTCTTAATTCCAGTTGAGTTATGAGTCTCAGCTATTATAAAATTTAATAAATTTTCAACAAAACTATTTATTTGTTTATAATCTAACATTAACTTATGTCATATACCGAAATGTCAGCCTATAATGGTCCATGATAATATATATATAATGAGTAAATATGACTGTAAGAGCTCATATATTATAATAAATGGGCAATAAAAAATCTGAAGATATTACATAAAATTGAACTACTTTTATTACTAAACCTTTTTTCAAAAGAAAATAACGCCTATATTAATCCAAAATTTTGCTTCATGTCAATAAAATATGATAATATTATATTATAATAATTATAAGTAAATTGGGTTTATATATACTAAAGCTTATATTAAAAACTTCTCTCTGCACAGTTTCAACCTAATAAATACACTTCCTTAACAGCTACGTGTTAATATCGAAGATTCCATTTCGTAAGGTAATTAGGACTTAGTATAGTCCACATTTTTAATAAATTCCACCAATATCCTTTTAGTTAGCATTTCTTGTACCTAGTTATGAATATCGGATGATTCGCATCAGAATATAGATAAATGAAGGTTATAATGTGCACTATTATAACTTAATGCGTCACATATTAATTGCGATAATAAAATGTCAGCGCAAAATAACGCAATGAATATAGTTATACTTATATATAATTTATATAATTATATATAACTATAGTTAATATTATAGTGCTATACAATAATCATATTATAGTACGAGTGACACTTCCCTTAAAACAAGCTCTCTTTTAAAAAATACATAATAGTCCTTTTTGCCAACTATCCTCTGAAAACTATGCTTTACATAAGATAAGTCACCTATCATTTAATATATATATATATATATAATTATATGAATATACTATTATATTTTAAAATATATACTATAATTAGAATATATATTATATATACTATTTATATATATATATTATTAAAATAATTATTATATATAATATAATTATATATATATTATATATATATAATATATTATATATAATAATTACTTATATATATATTTAATATATACTATAATAAATTATATATTATATATATTAATTTATTAAATATTATAAATATTATTATAATATATAGATTATAATTAATATATTTAATAATAATTATATTGTACATAATATGAAAATTAATGGTCAAATTTTTGAAAAATTAAGAATTAAATTTATGATAAAAGTAATTAGTAAGGGTATTTTAGGAAAATGTACCTCTCATTTCGGGAGCACAGAACAGATTATAAGCCAAGTCTAACTAGCGTTGAAATGTAAAATGACTTATAGCAATAGTGTATCGCAGGTCGCCCATAAGCAGATGAAGGAAGTATACTAGATTTTGATGCAGAGAGAGTCATATGTGAGAAAAGCTGAAACTTTATCAGTGGTTCTGAAAAGCTACGTCAAGGGCGAAAAAAGGATGTATGTGGGGTGGTAAAACTTAAATTAGTCCACACAGTTACAATTCCATCGTAAATGCGGGGTTCTTGTTTTGGAGTGGAAGACAGTATCTTCAGAGCAATTGGGTAATGGTCGGTACGTGCCATGTTGATAATCAAAGAGGAACCATTCAAAATGATCCACAATGTCCCGTGACGAGGCACCCAAGTGAGGAATGATAAAGTAAGTCACCTAGAAATAAGATATTATGAAGATTAATATACCCCATAATTACAACTGGGGAGGCGGAAATAGAGATTCCTAAACTTGCCTGGAGAATTACAGCTTAGAGTTAGGTAAATGAAGGTATAGCTATAGTCGGTTGACATCAATGGCGTACGCAGAATTTATTTCGGGGTGGACTTTTTTCGGAGGGGTTGAATTTTCCAGAGTACAGATTTTTTTTCCTGTTTTTACTTATTTTTACCTGCTTTAACTTGAAAATTTTGATAAAATATTGATTTCATAAAAATTTCGGTGGGGTTATAAGTTATAACCCAACCCTCCCCACTGCGTAAGCCACTGGTGCCATCGCATACAGTCTTGATTGAAAAGGAATAGGAATATGAGAAACTGAAATGTATATAAGAAATCCTACATATATGATAAATCGTTGTTTCCTAGTTGAGGAGACGCCGGGGGGATTTTATATTTAGAGAGGAGGAGGGAGAGAGAGGAGAGGGAGAATTTGTGTGAGAATAGAGGAAGAATGGAAGAGCGGAAGAGAGAGGATGAGTAGTGTGTTATGTTAGATATGAGAGAGAGATAGTTAAGAGAGAAGATATGTATTTAATTAATAAAGATAAAAATAATATATCAAATGGTAAAACACAAGTTTCACGTGGTTGCAATAAAAGTTGATTTATAATTTTTCTTTTAATGATTTGAGGTAGGAGTGTAAGAGTTGTATTAGGTGTTAATTGTGGTTAGATTGTTAGGGTATGGGGGAATTTAATAATTATTAAATTAGGATAAATATTATTATTTAAGATATGTTGTATAGTGAGATATTAATATTAGTAATTTTTCATATAGTTAGGATGAAATCAAAATATAAAGCGAGGGGTTGGGAGATTGTTTTGAAGGTGGGTTTGTAGGCTATAGTTAATGAGCTCATGTGGTGCAGAGGTTTGTTTGTGGTGAGTTCGGTGGTATTATTATAATAATTTTGTGTTTAATTTATCTTGGTAGGTGGTCCGTGTTTTGTGGGTAGCTGTGCTCTTTGATGAGATTTAGGTAATGTGGATTATAGCATAGGGATTAAAAAGGTAATATTGGTATTGTGATAGGTTGCAGCAGGAGTGATAGTTCTGTAGAGGTAATTTAGGTTTAATAGGTATATGTTATATGTTGGGAAGCTTGAGAGGGGTTTAGATTGTATGAGAGGATGAGGTTAATATTGTGTGTGTGATCATAGTAGTCGTTATATGAGGTATATTTTTATTTTTTATTATATGTTAAGTATAGATTATAGAGGGACGGCGCTTTTGGTGACTTTAGCAGGGGATTATTGTTATGTGAGTATGCCTTTGTACTGCCTTTATTGATTTGTACGGGTGACTTTATTTACTAGTAGCGGTGAGCTATCTCTTAGTATATATATATTACTTGTATATGAATATATATAATTATAAATTAGTAAATATTATATTATGAGTGAGCTATGCGGTTTTTATCGGTTAGGGTTGGTCTTTACAGATTTGTTTTGGTGTAAAGTCTAGTTAATTTATGTGTTTCCCGTGGAAGGTTTTATTATCTAATGTAATGCAAGAGAGTTTGCGTAAAATATAGAGTTAGTTTATTATTGGCTAATCTTGTTGTTTAAATTGGTACCATAAGGATTAAGTGTGGAGCGACGCGTGTTCTATGGATATGAGAGGAGTTCTATTATTGTTTTTGTTGTAAATGCGTATTTTGTAGGTTTACGTACATTATTTCTTGCCTCGAGCGCGAGTGCGCTAAGAAGAACGCAGAAAGAACGTGGTCTATTATATGAAGATGTAAAACGGATATATATATTATATGAGGTTTTGGGGTGTTGAGGTTATTTATATTGTTAGGTTTTGTATGGGTCACGTTGCTAAAGAGTAAGTGAGGGTAAATATAGAGTGCTTATATTAATAGTGCGTAGTGATATGGTTTTTCGTGTTGGAGGTTATATTGACCTTCTGATTCTGAATCGTTCAGTATGATTCCAGCTTGATTTATTATTTTAATACGTCGATGTTTCTCCATTCGTTAATCAGTCAGGATCATATGTCCATTATCAATTGTTAGTGTCGTAACTATGTAAATCTATCTTCCGGATTGAGGGGATAGCACGTAGGTATATTTTATAGTATTAAGTGGATGAGAGATCAGTTAAAGTATTATATTTGAGTATTTATATATATATATACTGAAGCTTATTTACATACATCACAAATTATTTGAGCAATACCTTATCTATAGAAAGTTGTAAGGGTTGTTCTATAGACAAGTTTTATTTTTATGTGATTACTCTCTTCCCTGGATACTAATCAGTGATGATTTCATTTCGATTATTATAGGTTCTTTTATTTTGCTTGTTGATGATTTTTCCTCTTCTGAAATTTATCGGTCGTATTTATTATATTATTGGAGACGTGTTTAGTTAAGTGAGTTTATTTTTAGTATTGGTAATATGGGATTTGGAGTTTATTTCGTTTATCTATTATATTATTAATTATATTATGAGGGGGTTATGGTATATATTAATATCTAGATAGTGTTGTAATTACAGTATTAGGGGTAAATGAGATGTGTTTATATATATATGCGAGTGTTTATTGTATTTATCGAAAAAATGACAAGTACTAATTAAAATTTACATACGCATAGTGAGTTTGAGATTTATATAGTGGAGTAGTATTGTGAGTTTATGGTTGTGTGGGTTTTATTGATAGTTGGGTTAGGTGTTTTTGAGTTGTTTGTTATACGATATAGGATGATAGTGAGTTAGGTATAGTATTAATTTCTATATTTATTTGGATTATTTTATTTATTAATATATATTTTTATTTGGTCATTCGTCTAAATTACTACAAAGATTTTTTTATATTAATATTTATTGATTTTATCTGTGTTTAGTCTACTATTAGGAGGTATTGGTTCATTTTTATTATATTTTATTATTTGTGCTATATTTATACCTATGTATTCATATGAGTAGGGGGTGTTTATAATATCGTATCTTTTTATGTATTTTTGACTTTGTGACCGAATAATTATGCTTATATTTACTATTATTTAGGGTTATTATATAATGGTAGTTTAGTTATGTTATAATATATTACATATATGTATGCAACAGATGTTATATCCATATATAATGTTTTATTAATATTTAAGGTAGTTCGTTCAATTTTATTTATTGTATAAATTTATATATATTATATATATATATATATAGAAGGTATATATATATACTTAAATGGTGAATATATATTTATATAAGACTATATTATTATATTATATATATATATAATTAGTATTAATAGTTACTTTTGGTTAGGTGATTTCCTTGCTCGCTAAAGGTTATTAGTATAAGAATTTTGTAGAGCAATTCATCCATTTAGAGTAATACTTCACTGTTGTTTATTACCTTAACAAAAACCATGAACCTAAATTCAACACTAAAAGGAATTTTATGCCTTATTCTATAACTAATATTAATATTTATATTATGTTATAATTATGCATAGCTTTTTGGTTTATAGTACTTCTATTACTTATAGGTATATAATATTATATTTAAATATATATATACATATATATATATACTTTAATTATAACATATGAGTTATTATAGGATATATATTTCCTATATGATCAGCATATTATATTGGATTAAGTATATATAGTTATTATTAATACTAATTATATAAGTATATAATTTATATATATATATAGTGTATTAATTTATTATATTATATTATATATATATTATATTATATATAATACTATTACTATATATAATATATATTATATAATTTATATATATATATTATATTTGATATATTATATATATTTATAAATAAATATATGATAATATTCATATATATACTCTATATATTATATAACACGAAGTTAAATAAAGCAAATGAGTCAACGTAGTATTAATTAAATGTGGCATCGTTTTCTTCGTCTTCTTGCACGGGGAAGAAAATATGGAAAAAAAATCGAAATAAATCGGAAAAAAAATAATCGATTTTTTTTTTCATACGGTGGAAATCTATACAATTAACCAAATTAATTTAATTAAAGTATTTAAATTATTCCTATATTAAAGCAATAAGGGTTCTTTTTCCTTCCATCAAATAAGTGAAAATTAGAGTGATTTCATCTGTTTCAAAAAGATTTAAATTTAAAATGGAAAGGAAGGAGACAAATAAGTGAATGGGTGAATAAATAATATAATCCATATTCTGTAATGAAATAGCTGTTAAAAGGGAAAATAATATTCTCATTATCACCTGTTACAAATTTTTTACAGTTTCTTTATTAATATGTCTTTATAACCTAGTCCTATTATTATATGATATTGCGGATATTTTTTAAATTTTTTTAATCACCTGTTTATACTTTACCATGTAGATTTTTAATTAAAATTATTATCTCACTGAATTTATTTAATCAATTGATGACAAAATTTTTTCCTCACTTCTGAAGGGAGGAGAGAAGAGGCTTTGCATTTCTAAGATAGTCTTGGAGATTCCCCACTTTTAACTTCTAAAGGCCAGGCTCCACCATTACACTGCGGAGAATTTGTCGAACCCTTTCGCCAAACACCCAACGTTGTGCTATCAGGTCCTTTTGGCAAGCACTATATGCTCATTTTGCTTGTGTTTTTGGTCAAATACCTACAAATCTTTTCACATCGTTTTGTGTTTAGATGTATTTGGCAAACCATATGTGAATGAGCAAGGGAGCTCTGCCAAAAAATGACCCATACACACACAGTGGGGTTAGTTTGGCACAAAGGGTTCGAGAGGAACAACGCATGTGGGTGGGCCCGCTCTTTAAACTTTCACTTTTATATCTCTAATTCATATTCTATATAATTCCAGTGGAACAAGTTAACAATTTAAACATTTTTTAAATAAGGGTTATAAGTGATAAATTATAATTGAGCGGTGTTTGTAAGAAGAGTTGCTTCGTGATCAAGGTCATACAGCTTGGAAAAACGTTCTATTGTAACTTTTTTTTAAGTCATATATAATAATAATATTTTATACTAATTCATATAATATTATTATACTATCTACTGTTACCTATAATGTTACCTGTTGGTATTAATATTTGTTAATTTGTTTGATACCTTAATTTCACAGGTAGTAGTATAGAATAGAATTATATATTAGTACACTAAGTAAACACTAATATAGTATATCTAATATAACTTACCCTTATATATACTCATTATATATTATAATATATTTACCCACAAAATAACATGATTATATTTTATATTATCCAATTTAATAGATTAAATTATTTTAGTAATAGTTAGGCCTTATATTACCCTTTAAATGGATGTTTACATGTTAATGTTCATTATTTACTATATCGAAATATCGCTGAACCCTAATCCTCTAACCATGCACGGTGACGTGTTAACTTAAACTTCCAATAGAAGAAGAGAAAAAGTTGCCACATGTTGCTTTTATATCAATATTAATTTTCATATGTTAATTTTGTCTTTCATTTCAGCTCTCTGAAGTTTTTTTTTTAGGGAACTCGAGCCGACGGTGGGACAGAGAGGGCGAAGTCCTCCGTCGTCTCCCGATTCGGCCGAGAGACCCCAAGAAGGAGCCGAGAGACCCTTGACTCCTTTTTGACATTCGCATTGGCGATTTAATCTTGGGTAATTCCCTTTAGTTTAAAAAATAAAAAAAACTTATTGGACAAAACCTTGTCGCATCTATTATTTGCCATTGAATATATACGAAAAAAAATCTGATTATACATCGGCCTCGTCTCGATATATTCGAGGATTAACATCCTTTTTAAAAAGCGAAGTTCCTAATATGATAATATATTATATTTTATATATATTTACTGATATTATATATAGTATATATATTATATATATATAGTATAATATATATAATACTATATATATATATATATATATTATATATATATAATACTATATTTATATACTATATATATATATATAAATATATATCTATATAGTTAACTATTATAGTATATATATATACTATATTAGTATATAATATAATATATATATATTAATATAACTGATACTTATGTTTGGCCCTCAGAATATATTTATATATAAATGAATTATACATATAAAATAAATGCTATATAATCATATAGTATAATATTTTATTATAATTTATAATAGTCGGGAATATATATTTGGTACACTATTATTTTATCCTAATACTACCGAAAAATTGCTCCAGGATAAGGATAAATTATATTCCAAAAATATTTGAGAAATCTTATATGCATATATTATTGGTTGTCTTTTAATATAGTATGATTGCCTTTTTTATATAACGAGTTTATTCTTATAACTAAATTATTACTTAAATCTTTTGCATATCTCTAAGATCTTTTACAGAACGATTCTCTTGTATCTTCTTTTTATTTTTGTTCTTCGTTCTTAATGCAGGTTTGTTTGGAAATTTTATTCGCTATCTTTTTGCTGGGCAACTATTAAACAACTAACTTTAATAGTTGTATATTATTAGTTGATGTTTACATGGGTAAGATTTAATTTGATATTCCTTCAACACTATATCTTTTTAAGACTTATCGCTTAATTATTTCCTTTATTTCTTACTAAAGTTATTATAATCAGCTTATAATATAATTATAACACCTTTGTACGAATTTATAAATAAACGATATAAAATAAAATAAATAAAACAATAAAAAATTTATAAGATTATAAATTAAAATCTCGTGGAAATATAAAATTCTGGTCTGATGATTCGCGAAGGAGCAGAGAGGGTGGGCATTCGTTCCCTATTTGTTTGTCTCTACTGGTGGCGTATAAATAATACAGCTGGGACCCATAGGTAGGAACGTAAGGTTTAATAATAGTAATGAATATCACATAATTAATAATAAGAATGAGATCAATAATAATAATAAATATAATACATATTATAATACCATAATAATAATAATACAATCAACCAACTTATAAATGAATTGTGAAAAAATAATTAGGGATGATTTAATAGTTAGCCATAAAAATTAACCACTTTCTTCTAAATTGCCTTTTGAATTTCCCAAACAGAAAATCTTATTAATTAATTTTAAGAGAGGAAAGTGAAATAGTATATCAGAATGGAACTCAGTGAGTTCAATTATTCTATGCTTTACCAAATCTGAACAATACTCGTACGTTATATATATTGTAATTTCGCTGACCCCACTTTATAAATAATGTTTTACTCAGCGCCGCTGATTATAATTCCCAGTTCTATAAATATTTTTTTAGTTTATCCATCATAATTAAAAATCTGTCTTTAAATTATAATGTTCATTATTTTTCAAATCAAATTATAAAATATCATATTATCATGAGTTCCCCGTAACTAGTAATATATTATATTTTCCGGGGGGGCGACTGCGTAACTTATCTCATAAGTGTTCAAGTTACTATGTCATCAGTAATTGGCGCCTGATAAAGAGGCTAAATATTATTAATATGATGGCTTTATAAATATTTAATTATATATTTTATAAATATCTATATTATTATACTTATAACATCCTTATCTTATATATAATTAATAGGAGGACTATAAGTAAATTTTGATGGACTCATTATATATATATAGTTATGGACATTTTAGGGTAGATGTGATGTTTTTTTTTAATATGAGGTTAAATTAAATATAATTGTATATTAATGACTTTATATGTGACTATCACTTTTCAACTTTTGTCCCTCTCTTCTTTTTTAAATGAAATCCTGCCTACGACCATAACTGCTTTTTTATTTTAATACATATTTATCTACCTTATTTATGAGAGTTGTTAATTTTCATTTTTTATTTTTTATATATATTTATATTTTACCTTTATATTATTAATCTTTTCCCTACTCCTCCTTTACCCTTATACCCTACTAATGTCACAGTTTCTACTCTTATTCTATCAATATTATTAATAATATATTATTCATTATACTTTATATTATAGAATATATCAAATTCATTACAGGTATAAAATAAAATAGAAAATATTTATATATTATAATAATAATTATTAAGAACTACGAATTTTTAGAGGTGTTCAAGCTGGCGAAAATCTTGTATTGCTTTTTCTGATGCTACTCAAACGCTCGCGCTTAAAACAGAAATGCGGTCGAGCGTCTGCAATAGTATATTCCTGAATGACAACGACACAACGCAATATTATTTGCATTCACATTGTTTGCAATCATCACTTACTTGAATGGATTCCCTATAATTTATTTATGACATGCAAGATGAATGAGATATACTTCAAATTAATAAGGTTTTTGAAGTACAACTGACTCATTCATCCAAATACTTTATACTTTATGATTAGACTTATCGTATAAGATTTTTAAAATACTTTTGGATTATACATAACATTTCAATGTTCGTATCTGTAAGCACTCTCAATCTTTTTCCAAATCACCACAAATGAAATACAATTTCTGTTATAAGAAGCTTTGGCATTAGGGAGGTCCGGACTGTTCTCTTTCTTTGTTCTTTCCTTGCCAAATCTGGTTTCAGCTAATTTCTGCTCTTGAGGAGGAGGTAGCCAAACGGCAGCGTTAGACTCTAGTCTTGTACCCATTGTATCACTTACATATGTGATCGAGACCCATGCTCCTAACTTTCTTCCGGCGCTGGCGTGCCTATTGGTTCCTCATCTCAGAGTTTTTATTCTTGAGCTTGGAACGGACCTTCACTTGTTGCCCAGAGTTACTGGGTAACCGTCACTATATCCACTTGAAACTGCTGTATCACTGTCTTAACACAAATAAGTCATTCAAAAAAATCACTCTTCCATCCACAATTTTTCATTCTATAACGAAGTTAAAAAAGTAATTGTAAATCTCTTAATAGTTTACTCAATATATTATTCATGTGTTCACGATTTGTAGTGCGCATTAGATGCTGAAGGTGACTAATATGAGTCATAACCGAAGATCAATCTAATCGTATTTTTCTATGAAAGCTCGAGTTTTGTAGTCTTTTTCTCTGCCAACCTATGTCATTTTAGAGGTGAGCTGCAGCTATTGCTGCAGGGCAATAGCTGACTCATTTAACATTGTTCATGCTAATGATACGAGTATTTATTATAATCTGTTTAATTTAATTAGTTATTAGATTATTGAAAACCTTATTCAAAGGCTTTTCAATTGAGGTCTTCAATTCTTCATAAGATAAAGAAGATCTCAATGAAAAAAACAAAAACTCTTTATATCTGTATTGCCGTCTGGGAAAAGGGTATTTGGGCTATAAATGTTCAAATGAATTTACGAATCCTTGAGTAGTTCTCCTCATACTACATCTTCAAAATTTGTGTCTTAAGTTTTATAAGCTTAAATTTTTGATTTTGAGCACTATGTCATCGCCATCATAGGTGTTTAACGTTGCTTCTGAAGATCTGTATTTTGGAACTTTGCAATAAATTGTTATTGAGGAACAAACAATTGCATGGTTCTTCCATTAATTACTAATAAGCAGAAAGACGGCTCGAAGAAACTTAATGCAATAAGAACCCATACCAGTACCAAAGAGATATTCAATTCTATATACTCGCTAATATTGCATACTACTGCTTGATACCTTGAACCGAAAGGGCCGTTTGTCAATTCTTTACTACTTTTACTCTGTCTCTTTAATAAACTTGACCTTCTTCAACTTAAAAATAACAACTACGTTGAGATAAGAACAACAAAATGCTTTTGAAATTGTTTTTTTTATTAGGCTAAGTCGAAGCGACAAGATGTCCCAGACGCTTGGCATGAACTGCATCACAAGTGAAGCTGTAAGTTGTTGGGGAAAACACATTTTTTTTTTTTTTTTTTTAGGGGTGTTTTTAATGTTACGATTTACAATTCTTAATTTTAATTTTGAGTTTTATATCAGTCTTGTGTAATTGCTGATTGGCCTACCGAAAAATGGGAGAAGGGGCTTGTCACTTATATACGACAAGTTGGAAGTACACATATTATGCTTTTTTTTCCTTTTTTTTTTTGATCTTTTGTTTATTTGTCATAAGTAAATTTTTTTGGTAGAGTGGAGATACTAGCATACTATTATAAGTGTTTAAAACAACAGGGATCATTCTCAATAAAAGGGAATTAAAATTTAAAGCTTATTCACGTTAGGGTGTAACTGCACCCCAAATGGAATGATATTTTCTTTGGGCGTGCCTTTCTTTTGCAATTTTGGGGTTTTAATAGAATCTTATTTTGTTATATTTATGTTAATGTTATCTTTTTGGAGTAGAATTAGTATACGTAGCATAGTACAAACAATTATTATTATTGAGTTCGATTCAGTCTGGTGTTTGAGGTTCTATTTTTTTTATATTTTATATATTATTAAAATACAATTAATCATGATGTAATTCACTATTTTAAAAGCGATTAATTCACATAGGTTGCAAACTTCGATTTTGGTAGTGGTAAAAGAACATATAGTCTGATGTATTTAAAGGATACGATATAAATTGGGGGCTTGAAATGTTTTTATTAGGGGAGAGTTTTATCATTTTTTTTTGGGTTTCTCGTTATGCATCACAAACCATTAAATGATTGTTGATCTCCCTATAGAAATAGTTTATATGATTACCATGAGGCATGCGAATGATTAGTAACTAACTTGGTGCGGCTTTTTTTTTAGTATTTTTTGTTTATATTTATCATTTTTATTTTATTGTAAAATATATTATAACATAATAAGAAATAATTTTTTTTTTTTTTTACAATGTAATAATGATTAAATCATGTAATATTATATACCTGTTTAATTTCATTTCATAATATTTACCAATATCAGTATTTATTTAAGAGTCCATATTATTTTGAGTATAATATATAATATAATTATTAATATTTTGAAAATGTTATAATAATTATATTTTATTTTTATTATATATTGATTTTTTATAGTTTTACTATTTTTATTGGTATTTTATTAATTTATTTTTTTTAATAAAATAAATCTAATATATATACTAGGTTTCAATAAGTAAGAAATATAGGATAATATAAATAGTATACTACTAATATTATATAAGTACTAATATAAAAGTTAGATTATACATATATATATATAAAATGTACTTAGATATATATATAAGAGAGAGATAGTAATGTAGAGACCTGAGAAGAGAAGGAGGAAGAGAAGGAGAGAGAGGAGATAGAGAAGAGAGAGATAAGTAGAGAAGAAGAAGAAGAGAGAGAGTAAAAGAGAGCAGAGAGAGAGAGAGAGAGAGAGAGAGAGAGAGAATGAGAGAGAGAGAGAGAGAGGTTATAAGTTATCATTTATAAATACACAATATTTTTTATTATTTATTGTATTTATTTATTATTTTTAAAGGAAGAAGAGTCAGGTGACATTAAAATTTCACTTATATAATTAATTATTATCACATATTATTTAGTTATATATTCCCGTTCATATTGTTTTAGTACTTATCACATACATTTGACACTGGTCACGCTATGAAAATCAAATTGGAGCATCGTCAATGCCGAATATTATATATAAACTATCATGAAAATATTAAAAATAAATAAAATAAATAAAGAAAATTTGAAAATATCTAAGAAGATATGCTTTACCCCTACTACTAAATATATTATATAATTATATACACTATATAAAATAGCTATAATTTTATAATTTATTATTACAAAATATTCATTTATAATTTATTATTTTTAAATATTGGTCAAGTGTCTATTATTAAATTTATTGTTATGTTTTTGATATAATAATGATATATAGCGTAATCACTTAATGAAAATCAGATAACCGTATAGTAATACTCACGATCATCACTATAGACAATTATTATTGAACAACATATATAATATTATCCTTAATACTTATTATCTCTTAATACTTTAGATATTATACATTTTATATATATAAAGTCGATATTATGTTGGAAAGTCAGTGTTATACATATTATATGTATATATATATAATATAATAGTAATATATATAACGATTTAATACTATCAGCGAGCCATATTCAAAGATATCTATTTGTATAATCTTAATATATTATACTATGAGATATGATTAGGAATAGTATTAACTGTTAATAGTTATATATGGTCATAATATATAGTATTTAGTTAATAAATACCGTATATACTTGTTATATAGTGTGTGTGGTAAGCTTCTGAATAGTATACTCATGTCTAATTATATATAAATCTATATATATATATACCTAATTATAATATATAATCATATTATATATATATATATATAAATACTATATATATACTATATATATATATATTATATAGTATATACTATATTTTGCTAAAAACAAAAGTTATAAAGACAAACTTGAACGTCAAAGTTTTATAATATTATTATATAAGTTAACCCTACCTATATATTTGCTTAGATATCACCAATCATATATAAATATTTTATCCCTTTCTAATAATATAATATATATTATATAATATATATAATATCTACTAATATAATATATATTAATAATATATATATAATATTAATATATATATTATATATATATATATATATATATAATATATATATATATATATATTAATATAATAATATATAATATACTATATAATGATAATTAATATATTAAGTATCTATAAATTTATTCATCTATTTTCCCATGCTTTCCTAAAAATTTGAAAAGGTAGTCAAAATAATAAAAATACCCGAGTAATATCAAGCAACATCCATAAATTATTGAAATTTGAAGGAAGTAAATACTTAGGTTGGTTACTCGTATTTATTTTTGCAGAAGTAATGGATAAAAACAAGATATTTTACGTAATGTTGTCAGTCCTGTATTAGGCTGATATTATATAAAATAAAAATTTTGTGCATTTTAGCGACCATCATAAAATTTACATAAAAATTTTTCCCATCGTTAACTCTTCAAATATGTAGATGAGAGATAACTAATATATATATATAATATATTAATAATATAGTATATTATATATATACGTATATATATATATATCTATTTATATATAAGTGAGAGAACATAATATTATATATATTATATATATATATATATATATATATATATATATATATATATATAATATATTTTATGCGATCTTATATATATATTCATGGTTACCATTTTTATATTTTGGCGTTGTTCATCAGTTTTGTTTAGGATAATCGGGTTAATTATTATATCTTATATCTTTTAACTTACGAACATTACCTTAAGCATTCAATTATTCTTTTTTTATTTTTAATAAGATTATGATTTTTTCTTTATTTATATAACTAATTATAATTACCTATATATAATACTATATATACAGATACTTATAACTACTACTAACTTATATATATAGACTTAACTTATACTTATATAATATATATTACTATATATAATACTACTCTGAAAATGTAACCTACTAAAATATTAATATAATAATAATCCTTGAATAATCTAATTAATAATTAATATAATATAAATATTATAATTAATAAATAATACAATATAATAATAATAATAATTAAATAATAATAATTATATAAATAATAATAATATAATATAATAATATAATAATAATAATAATAATTATTATCAATTTAAATATTAAATCAATGTACCATTCACAGTTAACTCACGAACCATGATAAATGCTATAATCAAACATCTAAATAAATAACATGAGCAACGACATTTTTAGCTACACCTCTAAACAAACAATCTAACACAATAAATAAAATTACAATAACTCACTCATATTAATATTGCTAATCAAGTATATAAGAAAGTAAATAATATATCCTTTAATATAAATATGAATTAGGTATCAATATTACTAATAAGTCACTCACTCATCACTGAATAATAATCTAACTCAAATAAATTAATCATATCACTAGGACTATATAATAATAATAATACCCCATCCTTGAATAGGGCTATTAGTTACAACCAAATCATTATTAAAATACCAAAATTATCATAATATCACAGATACATAATACTTAATAATCATACCTACCAATAATTACAATTTGAGAGATTCACATATATTCATACACTAAAATAAAATTTCAAACTTATCATATAGTTTTATAAGAATATTAAACTCAATTAATGCCTCAATATTACAATATATCACTTATCTCAACATCTAACTTATAATTAAACCATAATTCAATAATTTCAGTCATGAATAAAATTTATCTTATCTTCCACAAAAATATAAATCCTAATTATCATATTCACTTAGACAATCATAATCACATCACATCACACAACTAATTCATAATATTAATCAATAGAGACAATTATGCATATTATGATATGAAATTAATTATGAGAGATAGTGTATTACCATTTCACATATACTATACTATATTAACACAAATTCAATATTATTCATAACCACAATTACAGAAAGCACACCGTAACAATATATAATATTCATAGTATCCTAATTATCTTATTAAATATCACCTAATAGTAGATATCACTCACCTTTACTTACTCATAACACTATAAAATCCTTCGTAAGTCAATTCACACTATCACATATATAAGTAAAAGTGCATTATCCTAATTATCTCAATAACCTGAGAGAAGGATCCACATATTAATTAAATAATTCATACATTGATTAATATTGATCCCAAACTGTATCAATAATAGATAATAAATATAATAATAATAACAATAATAAATAATAAATCACTTTATTATTTTTTTCCTCCTAAAAGATATACGTATATGTAACTTTCAGATCTTCACTAGTATAATTTATAATATCCTTTTTTCCTCCTTGTATAATTACAAACATCTTTCTTTTGTCTTATTGAAGCTCATATAAAATTTGCTTTTAGCACATTCAGAATACAGATAATAATAATAAATAAGAAATAATAAATCATAATATAATAAATAATAATAATAATACAATAATAATAAAATACAAAATTTATTTAATATATAGCTGTTCTTGTCACATAAACTTTAGAACCCGTTACTACTATATTTTTTAAAGAGTCGTTAGGTAGTTGCCTGAATATTTGAACTGGCTCATAAGGAACACTGAATTCGGTAATTAAGACATTATATATGGTGTAGTGCTTTCACGTATTTAATATTGGAGAGTTATGCAGTGAATAAATCGACGCCCACTCTCTTTTTTAATGTTAACCGCTTGCAATGACCTCTTTATTCACCTTGGCATTCGTTGATTCTTAACTGCTCATTTACTGCTATGCGATAATGTAATCAATAGACATCCTGCTCTTGTCATGCTTAATTTAACGATAAAGGCTTTTATTGCTCAATTCTAGTTATGTATGTGTAACTAGAATTGTTGTTATCGAAGCTTCTCTAATTGACTCTAGAGCTCACCTTGAAATCGAGCTCCAAGGACGTTCATCTTTGTAGGTGTGAATTAAGATATAATCGTCCAGTACTCTTCACATTCTGACCGAATAAATATTGTTTTCACAAATTAGCTTTTCACCTAGCTCTTCACTCTTAATTCTTCCCACATCCTTTCTTACCTCTTTCCCCTCCATTCAAGCCCCCACTAACTTAATCTTACATGGAACACATAATGATCAGATAATTCCATTCCCAGCCCCTTCACTGGATTTAACATCCATCGCATACTTCAAAATCTCTTTCTTCCCTAACACAAAGTTAATCATACTTTTCACTTCCAAACCCTCTCTACTTACACCAACTCTAGTATACTTATGAATATTCTTGTGTTTGAAGAAAGTATTACTCACAGACCTACCTCTTTCCTCAGAGAAATCAATCACCCTCTTACCATTCTCATTTTCTCCCGTCACCCCAAATTTATCTGTTATACCACCCCTTTTCTGATAACCTATCCAACCATTTAGATCGCCCAATACAATCATTCTGAAGCTCCTACTTACCCCATCCTAAACATCAATCAGATAATCCAGAAAAATCCATTCTCCTCAACATCACTCTCAGATGGATCATATTTACAACCACACATACCTTGACCTTTCCAATCTAAAATTTAAACATTAGAATTCTAGCACTTACGCAAACAAAATCCACTATAGCTCTGTGTCACATGTCACTCATCAGAATCGCAACTCCTTCTCTCCCCTCTCTCATTCCTCTCCACTCCAGAACACACACGTTTCGCACCACACCACTTATCTTCACCGTTTCCTTTCATATTTGTTTCAGTCACAGCGAGCAAATCAAATTTACCTTTTCTAAATACATCCATCGCCTCTCTCCTCTTCTCCTCGACAATTACTCCTCTGACATTCCGCGTACCCAAACGATTCATACAATTTCTCTGAAAGATACATGATCGCTTACGCCGATAACGACTATGTCCGAGGCCTGCAAAAGCATACCTAACAAGAGATAAATGGTAGAGGACAGCTAACCCAACTACCACTTTCCCTTTAGTCGCCTTTTACGACACGCAGAGCACACGCTGAGGACAACTCTTTCTCCC
>JABUQX010047438.1:0-25730 GCA_015478945.1 Trachelipus rathkii | reverse complement strand
TTGCCAAACCCAACTTTGCGCTACTTCTGGATCAACTTTTAGATGACAGACCAAAATTTGTTTTGCTTACAGGTTGTTATTCTTTTGTTTGAAATTTATTACATATCATTATATAAAATTAAAATATTTAAAAAAGAATTATAGTTAGGCCGATATAGAAGATATGAGGACTTTTGAATTTTATTTTCTTTTTTTTCTTTTGAAGAGGTGGAGTTCCCAATTCTTCAGAGCCTTTGCAACTCTGTGATCTTTCCCGATCGTTGTTTGGTTGTGGAATGTGAAATTATTCACTTAATTATTTATTATTATTATTATTATTTTATTATTATTATTATTATTATTATTATTATTATTATAAACTGCACCTTCGAAGGACTCAATATGTTCATTATATTTACATAGGCCCTCTATTTATAAAAATATTTTTCATGGGCAAAACCTTTTATTTTATTATTATTATGTATTATTATATTATCATTATTAATTATTATATTTATTATTATTATTATTATTATTATTGTTATATTATTAAGAAGTTGGAGCAAATATGCAAAGAAACTACCTTTGCTGCTGCAAAGTGTTACAGAGGACCGGCCTCTATTTCGTCAAAATTGTCTGTTCAGTGATGTTCGTCCCTTTGTCTCGCCATCCAAACTGAAAAGGTTTATATTATATTATTATTATTATTATTATTATTATTATATTATTATTATTATTTTGGGTCCAGAAAGTTTTAAGTTCATTATATATATATATATATATATATATATATATACGTATATATTATATATATATATATATAATATATTATATATACTATATATAATATTATTATATATATATTTATATTATATATATTATTTTCTATATATTATATTGATGGGTAAAATATTTTTTATTTTTTATACTTTAATTAATGTAAATGTTATCTTTTTTTTTCTACTATTACTTTGCAAGGAACTTTGAAAAATTTTTTTTTTTTTAAATTACAAAGCTTATTATTTTATATATATATGTTATATATATTATATATATATATATATATATATAATTATATATATATATATATATATATATATTATATATATATAATATATAGATATATATATTTTATTTTTTTTATCTATATATATATATATATATATATATATATTATATATATATATATATATTTCTTTCTTTCTTTATCTTTCTTCTTTGCCCCAAGACTGGGGGGTAAGGTGCGTGTCATTGCATCGGAAAAGAAAAGCAGCATTAGAAGAATATGACAAAAGTCGAAAGGAAAGCCCAGCCTTACCGACCCCTCTGTACCATTAATTTAGTGAGAACTGCGTCACAGACAGAAAATCCACCCCTAGAGCTTCTTGGGACCGCGACGGACCCTCACTATGTAAATCGTCAATGTAAGGGTTCATCCCTTGCCCAGGTGGGGCCACAACCAGGCGCCCCCATGCCAAGACCCCGCCAGTTCACTCCTATTATGCCACCTTTATTCATGCCTCTGCCAAACTCACATTTCTCCCTTTCAGACAATTCCTTCACTGACTCAATCCACTTCTCTTCGCCCGTCTCCTAGCCGGTCTTGTCCCAATTCACTCGCCCCACTATACATGCTGCTTAACCAACCGCTATCATTTCATCCTTTCCACATGACCAAACCATCTCAACCATACTTTCATTTATTCTCTCATTACCCCTTTCTTCACACCACACAACTCTACAAATACGTTCATTTCCTCATTTTTTATCAATTCTTCTCACACGCTAGCATGCCCCTAAGATTGTCCATCTAAACACATTGAACTTAGGTCTATACTTCTTATTCCAGACCATAGTCTTGCCGGTGGGTACTATACAATAACACAGGGTAACAACCATGCCTAGTAAAGACCCTAGCGCCAACTCAAGACTTATGTCCCCTTTACAATATCACAACGATTTAAGTTGCACCAGCCACCTTCCTGCCCTTCACAACTTCTTTCCTACTACCTTCTGCATCATCCGTTCCCTTCTCATCAACACATACCCTAAATATTAAACTCAGACACATTGTTCCAGCCTGCTCACCATACTACATAACTTCACACGAGAACGTGCCTCACTCAAAACCATAACCGTTACCTCTTATCTACGTTTACTTTCAAACCCCTCTTTACACACGTACCTAACCCCTCTACCAAATCTCTCAAACTCTCTCAGATTCACCACACAAAACCAAATCATCCGCTATAATAGGTAGGGCACCCTCCACTCTCATTCTCCATCATTCTAACACCATTTCCTGCCACCCCCACCTCTAATTCTTTCATAACCCCATCCATATACAAATTGAATAACCAAGGAGACATAACACATCCCTGTCTCACTCCGCTATTAATATTAAACCAATCACTTTCGACACCATTTATTCTTACACACGCTTCACTATCGTCATACATACTTTTGATCCAATTCAAAAGCCTACACCAACACCAATTATCCACTAACACCTGCCATTAAAGCCTTCCCTATTAACTCATATCAAATGCATGTTGCAAATCCATAAAACCTAAATACAATTTATTCTTCTCCCTCATTTTCTCAATCATTTGTTTCAATGTAAAGATTTGATCCACACATCCTCTACCACTTCTAAACGCACCTTGTTCTTTACCAATCAGTCCTTCAGTCACTCGACGCACTCTTTCGACCAAAATACCAGCATATATCTTCTCTACAACACTCAATAAACTTATACTCCCCTATAGTTCCAACAGTTCCCTTTCCCCCTTACCCTTATATAAGGGTACTATTACCGCTCCTCCAATCCCTTGAAACTATGCTCTCCATAAAGCGCTTTTATACAACAACTTCAAATCCAAAATCAATCCCACCATCTCGCTCCGTTCTTGATCATTTCACAGTAATTTCATCTATCCTGCAGATTTACCATTCTTCAAACTTTTCACTCTACCCATTACCTCCCCTTTACTAAATAACCTTCATCCCCAAAATACGTATTCCTTCTTGCCAACCATTAAGCCCACACACTTTCACTATCTTCCTCTTCATTACTGTTAATTTGTTGCAGGTTTTCGAAGATGTTCTTTCCACACTCCGCCTGCACCCCTCACACACACATTATACGCGTATTAATATATATTTATATATTAGTTATATACTATATAATATATAAATATTATATATATATATATATATATATTAATAACTGAAAATAATAAGTATATAATTAAATATTATATATATATATATATATATATATATATATGTATATATATATATATATATTTAACTGTATCTTATATATATATATATAAGAACTGTATGTGATTAGTATATATATATATACCTATATATATATATATATATTATATATATATATATATATATATATATATATATATATAATATATATATATCCATTAGTGTTCATAACGTAACCGAAGACGGCGCAACTCCTCCTCTTATGTGCTGATTGTGGTGGTGTAGCAATGAGTAAGGTTGGGCCAAGCATTCAAGTTGGGATGTGAATTTAGAATACTGCTATATGGCAGCGAAGGTGCATAGAGGTTAAAGCAGCGGAATGGACCGTGAGTAGCTGTTAGGAACTGATATGTATTTGATAATATTCTAAATTTGCCCATAGATTCAGAGGTAGGTTTACATTATTATATATATAATATATAATATATATGATAATATATATATATATATATATATATATATATATATATATATATATATTATATATATATATATTATATATATATATATATATATATATATATATATATATATAACCCAGATATATGATATACATATATTTAATTATATAATATATATATATATATATATATATATATATATATATATATATATATATATATATAATATATATAATATATATATATATATTATTTATATATATATATATTAGTGATGGGACGATTAATCGTCATCGTCATTGGCAAAAATCGGCATATTTTTTCCAATCGCATCGTCAATTTTTTGCCGCATTAGTTTGCCGATTAATTGAACAAATATTAAGAATTTTGAAATATTTAAACTCAATCTAGAGAATAACTAATCATTATTATTATATTTATAGATATATATATTTCTATTAAATTAATTATATATATATATATAGTAATATATATATAAGAGTATAATATATATAGATGAATATATATAATATATATACTATATATTTTTTTTGAATATAGTATATATATTTATATTCATATATATATATATTATATATATATATAATATATCTATATATATATATATATACCCATTTTGCTTATGGTATGTATGACATTCCAATGCCAAATGGTTCGCCTTTCTGTTCTGGTTCTGCGTTCGTATCAACACTCATCCTCCAGACAATATCTTAGAAACACCACCTTTTATCCACATATCATATGCGCATACTTATATCCACACCCCTCTTCTAGACAAACATCCTACAGACATCCTTATCCCTTATATCCCTATGTGTTGGGGAGAAAAAATTGCCCACTTCGTATGTCCCCTGCTTGTCGTAGAAGGCGACTAAGGGACGGTGGTAGTTAGGCTGGCTGACCCACTACCACTTATCTTTTTGCCATGCAAATGCATGCCTCGGAGAAGGTTCGTGATCGCCGTAAACGGCCTTCGATATCTTTATAGAGAACGTGTTAGGGGAAAATGTATGAATCGCTATGGGTACATTGAAACGGCAGAAATGGTGAAAATAGAATAGTAGTAGATTGAGAAGAAGAAGAGGAAGAGAAAAGGGAATCGGGTTTTTGGAGTATTGGGATGTATTATTAAGTGGAAATATTTGGATTTTTTGTATTTTAGGGAAAAAAGTAAGGGGAAAAGGGAAAAAAAAATTTTGGATTTTTTTTGCTTTTCGGGTGGTAATATTCAGGACTGGAAAAAACCAAAAAGATGAAAAAAAAGGGGGGGGGGGAAAAACCGGCGAAGAAAAAGAAGGTTATTTTGTTGGTTGTGAAATGGTTTGTGATTGGGATGTGAAGAGAGAGGAATGTGGCGAAGAAAGGTGGAGTGGTAGAGATGCGATCAGAATTCGTGAAATGGAGTGTTAACTGTAGTGAGAGTGTGAGGGGTCGGCTAGAGAGTAATATGGTAGATTTTGTCGTGTGTGAGCTAAGTACTAGAATTCATATGAAGGTTAAATTCAAGTTTGAAAAGGTCAAAATTTGTGCGGTTGTGTGACATATGGTCATCTGAGGGTAATGTTGAAGAGAGTGCGACTTGTTCTGGGATAATCTGAATGATGTTTTGGATGGGGTGAGTAGGAGATTCAGTTCATTTGCCACATTTCTGCCTACCAAAGGATTTTTTTTTTTGCAGTTGTCACCAACATTCATGGGCAGAGCCCTATTCAAGGGGATGGTATAGTAAGCTCAAAAGTTCACCCTCAAGCGCAAATTACGCATATGAACACAGACGCAGCTTTAAAGTGCAGGAGCGCAGGAGAATTTAAATTCAGCAGGAATACAGAATATGGACGAGAATTTCACAGAACAGAGGTGGTGGGAAAGAAGGAATCACCACAACTAACTAGCCTGGAGTTACCAATGTTAACACAAAACTCGTGCGCAGATACAGCACCCCTTGTGCTACGAGGGGATGGTAAAGGTGGTGGTACGCGAGTGATAAGTTCCCTCGAGCACCTGCCGCTGCGGTACCTATACGATAGAGATAAAGCATCAACATCGCGCCGCAAAGATAGAGGGTAAAGTGAACTGGAAAGTACAGAACAGTTTATAAGCCTTTAGGCCTTTGACTCGACCCTGTCCAAAAGCCGGGTGAAACCAGAACACTCCCCCCCCCCCCCCGGATATGAGAGCAGTACTCCATACATGGGCGGATGAGACCCTTGTATAGCTGGAGCAACTGAGAAGAGGAAAAAAAGTCTCGCAGTCTAAACAGAACTTCCAGTTTCTTTGAGGCCGCCCTGGCAACTGTTGTGACGAGAGGTTTCCAAGACATTTTTTTGTTTATGTTAAGGCCAAGGATGTTTATATTGTCAACAGGAGAAACGAGAGAACCGTCGAAAGAGATAGGAAAGTTAAAAGGTGTTTTGGAGAAGGAGATTTTTAGAAGTTGTGCTTTTAAAGAATTGAATTTCACAAGGTTGAGACCACCCCATCCGGAAATTCTATCAAGATCAGCGAGAATAGAATCGGAAAGATTAAGACGAGAGGCAATTCTAGAAGTAAAAGAGGGAGCAGAATTGATATGAGTTGAAGAATGAAGGGTCGAGTCATCGGCATATGAGTGAATAGAGTTAGAGGTGCAGGTAAGAAGATCATTAATGAAAAGTAGGAATAAAGTAGGAGATAAGACAGAACCCTAAGGAACACTACTATTGAGAGAAAAGAAGTCGCCCACAACAACATCCGATATTGCAGCGATTTGAAAGAAACTAGACATAAGTAAGCAAAGATCAGAGAAAACCCAAAGGTCGGAGAGCTTGGAGAGCAGTAGTTTTTTGGGCGGGCGGGGTGGGGCCCGGGCAAAAACCATTGGGGAGGGGGGTTTTTTTATTTTTTGGGCCCCCCCCCCCCCCGAAAGAATACTCGGTCAAATGCTTCTGGGGGTATGTCAACGCGTTACTCACGGCACAGATCGTCCGTCATAGTTCCTGAAGAAGCGAAAACCATAAATCTCGTTTAGATAGGAAAGTAGGAATGCTACCGAATAAGTTATTCGGGGTAGTCGGATAGATCGCCAGTTTTGATAGAAATGGTATCGGGTATCGGTGAGTGCGTGGGGATACGGCACTAATATGGCCCATATTAGCAGATACTTTTCTATACTTTGGGATAAAATTGATGAGAAACTTTTAGAGCATAGAGTAAAGCTAGTTGGAATATAGATGTAGCAGTACAAAGATACGTTTTTTATTTTCCTGCGTGATCGTGCTTTTAACTTAGATTTTTAGCGTCTCCAACTTGGTCTTTAGCATAAAATTTACCTATTTGGACAGCCTATTATTATAATTATACAGATTTATCTACTTTTTTAGATTGATCAATAGATTTTAGTTTTGTACTCAATTGTGAGGAGCGTGTGATGTGGGAAATAAGAAGCCGTGAGAGTGTTTTCTAACGTGCTGAGATATACATATTTTAGATATTTTGCTGTAAATAGGGTTAATATCAGTTTGTAAAATTAGATTTTAGCTACGAATAAATTGTCTTATTCTCCTTTGTTTTTGTCTATTTTTCTGTCCTGTTTTTTTGTATGCTTTTTTGTGTTTGTTTTTATTTTTTTTGTGATTGCGGTGTGTGTATGATAGATTTGCACAGGCGTGGCTTTCTTTTTGACTTGTACCAACATCAATGCTTTGCACTCTAACCTCTGCATCCAGTGGATAATACTACCTCTCTTAACACTAAACCCTCATTTATGCTCTTGTCTGACGACCCAGGAATGGCTAAGAATTCATACCTTGCAACGTCGTTTCAAAATATATCCAGACTATAAGCTGGTATGTTCATTAAATCCCGTATGAAGGGTGGAGTTATGCTGCCTATTAAATATAAACATTCTATTAACACGTCTCGGAAGATCTCGAATCTCCAAGGTAACGTTCGATGTTCTTGTGGCTGAAATACTTTTCTTCCTTCTACTACAATGATTCTTGCTTTTGCCACTTTCTTACCAGAACAAGAACAAGATTTTCATGCCCTTTGTGATTTATACCTTACTACTTCATCACGAGAACTGTTATATACTTCATCATCCAATCTGAGGTCTTTCTATTATAGGGGATCTCGAAGTGACACAAAACTGAATTGTATGGTTCCTCTGTACTGATTTAGGTGGGGGGAGAAAGCCGAAATCATTCAGTATATTCTCAACAGATCTGGGCAACTGATTAAATAAACCTACACCATACAGTCCGGAATCTGTCCCAACCGATTCTTGAACCACACTTGACCTATGTTCACCACTATCCTTCTCTGCTATAATACGCCAGCCTGCGGCGTGCCTATCGGTTAAATGACTGACCACAACTGTAAATCACATTAGATTTTAATAACTTTCTCTCCAACGATCCATACCTGCCTATGCGGTTTTTCTGCACTTTGAATCGCGGCCGATTGGGGGCATTGCGTTGCTTCTACGCTAACAATAATTGGAATGTGACTGCTTTGACTCTTAAGACGCTTCAGATTCTGCCGATAAAGTAAAGTGGGAACTGTAATTGTTAATGGGATTAAAGCAGGTTCATTCCTTCTTGGACTAATCTTTTTCTCCTCAAATCCATGGTTCGATCGTGCTTGTTCCCTGACCATTCAGGCTAGAGACCAATGCTTATCGGGTTGGAAAAAAATTTCTCGTTCTCCTATCACTCTTGCCAATTTTCATTCAGCTAGAAATCGTTGCCAGGATTACTCTTCGACGAGCAAGCGGACTTTCATTAAACGAAAATGCGCTGACCTCCTTCGTTCTCCTACTGACAAATCTCTCTGGCCTCTTGCAAAAACATTCTCTACAACTTCTGTAAATCATCCTTTCCTCCTTTATCGCTCTGATGATTCTGTTGTTAATACTCCAACTGAAAGCCAATCATCTTTCTTTGGCCTTTACTATTTCCTCTAATGTCAACCCTGGACGAATTCTTACAGGTATTACTCTTCCTCCTCCTGTTCCTCTTCTTGATCAACGCCTTTACCTTTCATTTCATTTGATCGGGTGTATGAGCTCCTGAAATCTATGAACGTTAGAAGGCGGGTGGCCCGGATGGCATTCCTCTCCGAGTTTTGAGGAAGTGTGCTTCCGTGCTGACCCCGCCCCTCGTTCAACTATATTCTCTATGCCTCAATACTAGCTTTTTCCCTCAGTGTTAAAAGCGCGCATATGTCCAACCTATTCCGAAAAAAATGATGATGCTCTGATCCTTCTAACTATCGCAATATAAGCTCTCACTGTTGTATTCTTTCTAAGAATCTTTTGAAACCCTTTCTCAACTCTCAATTCTACAGATCATCTGGAATCTCTTTCCTTCTTTCCAGATTACCAGTACTGCTTTTCGGTGCTCGAGATCACTGGCGATATGCTTTCTATTTTAACAGATTTATGTTTTCCGGCATTTAGGAACTACGGGAAGACTTGTGTGGTGGCGCTTAACATATCCAAAGCACTTGACCGGGTATGGCACGAGTCACTGCTCTCCAAGCTCCCCTCCTTTGGGTTTCCTTCTTCTCTTTGCTTACTTATGTCTAGCTTTCTTTCAAATCGCTCAATGTCGGCTGTTGTTGATGGGGCGACTTCTTCTTTTTCTGTCAATAGTGGTGTTCCTCAGGGTTCTGTTTTATCTCCTACTTTATTCCTGCCTTTTCATCAATGATCTTCTCACCTGCCACATCTAACTCTATCCACTCATATGTCGATGATTGACCCTCATTCTTCAACTCATATTTTAATTCTGCTCCCTCTTTACTTCTAGAATTGCCTCTCGTCTTAAATCTTTCTCGATTCTATTCTCGCTGATCTGGATAGAATTTCAGGGTTGGGTCGTCTCAAGCTTGTGAAATTTAATTCTTTAAAAACCCAACTTCTAAAAATCTCCTCCTCTCTAAGACACTTAAACTTTTCTATTCTCTTTCGACGCGTTCCTCGTCTCTTCTTGTTGACAATATAAACATCCGTTGGCCTTAACATAATCAAAAAAATGTTTGGAAACCTCAAATCACAGTGGTGTAGCTAGGGCGGCCTCAAAGAAACTGGGAGTTTCTGTTTAGAGTGCGAGACTTTTTTCCTCTTACTCAGCTACTCCAACCGTAGACAAAGGGTCTCAGTCGCCCTTGTATGGAGTACTGGCTCCCATATCTGGAGGAGGCGGGGCTACAAGTTTCTCCCTTCATTTTGATAAAGTTGAGTTTAAGGCAAAAGACTTAGATATACTGTCCTGTACTTTCTAGTTCACTGGACCCTTTATATTTGCGCGCATGTTGGTGCTTTATCCCTTTTCTATAGGTACTGTAGAGGCAGGTGCTCGAGGGAACTATCCACTGGCGTACCACCACCTTTACGACGCCCATCCGTAGCACAAAGGGGTGCTGTGTCGCACATGAGTTTTGTGGTTGAGGTTAGCAACGCCAAGCTAATCGTTGTGATACTTCCTTCATTCCAGCCAACTCCGTTCTGTGGAATTTCTCTTGAAACAACTATGTTCCTTACTGAATTTAATTCCCTCACTTTAAAGCCTGCGTCTGTGCTCATCTGAGTAATTTGCGTTTAGATGGATTTTGAGGCGTTCAACACCCCACTCGCTTTGAATAGGGTTTATGCCCGTGAGCGGCGGTGACAACTGTAAAAAAAATAAATTAAATAAAAGGTTCTTAATAAGGAATTCCGTGAAGCAGCTGAAAACCCCAACAAGAATGCACCTCCGACGCGTGAACACTTCTAGATGCCATTAAAATAAGCATAGCCGAGGAGCTTGCCTCGCTTGAAAAAAAAAAAAAAAAAAAAAAAAAAAAAAAAAAAGACAGAGAAGTGGAAGCCGCCTTATCTGCAACCCCTGGCAACAGCACTGATAGTGACGATGGTGGCTTTTCAGCAAATAAACCTACTGAAGATGAGGATGTCGAATATGTTAGATTTGATAAGTCATGGCCGAAATATGCATTGACATCTCAGTTCACTTCAAATGGAATCACACCAAGGGAACCCTCATCCTAAAAAACTGAAGCAGACAGTCATCAAAGGAGCAAAAGATTTAATTCAAATTTCAGTCTGAATGAAAGAGGAGATGAGGCTCTGAAAACATGAGATGCTGCCTACAGAAGAGAATCCTTTCATGGGTGGCATGAAAATGGGCCAAGGTTTTCATTATTATCAGTGCTTGCAGGCAAATAATTATCAGCACCTCCTTCATCAGTCGAGAGAGAGAGCGTATTTATAGTGTAGGTTAGGTAGGAATGTAAACACCCCAAAAAGAACAGTCTTCTCGCCAATACTAGTGAAAGGCTTAATTGGTTTTATGCATCACAATTGTGAATTTTTGAAGTTGATATTGAAGTTGATATCTATCTTAAAGGAGTATTTTTATTATGTCATGTTTGAGTAAAAGCTTGTTTTTTTATTTTGAACTTTTTTTCAGACTGATTAATTGAGGTCTCTTCTTTCATTATTTTTATTCTTTATATTGTAGCTAGTTAAAGAATCTTCTTGTAAATTGTAATCATGTTAAAACATAAAAGCTAGTAGCTAAACTTTGTTAATACTTACTTGAAAATGGAAATGGAATATTTTTTAAATAAACACAAACATAAAAAAGTTATTAATATTATATTTGCAATTATAATTCCTTAAAGGTACTATTTTAATTTATAAAATAAATATACTTGGGCACAACCAAATATGAAATATAAATGACTAAGTATTGTTTGTACAGGGAATGCAATCTTGAGTTGCCTAGCAGTGCACAAATGTTCTATCTTATTACTGTGTATTTATTATATTAATTAAAGTATCGGTATCGGTATCGGTATCGGCACCTAAAAAAATAGAGTATCGGTATCGGTATCGGTATCGGCCTCTTTTCTGGTATCGGTACATCCCTATAGGAAAGTATATCGCCAGTAGACCTCGAGCGCCGAAAGCCGTACTGGCGATCGGAATGAGTATCCAGATGGTCTAAGAAGTGAGAGTTGAGAAGGATATCAAAGATCTTAGATAGAATACAAGTGAGAGCTATAGGGCGATAGTTAGAAGGATCAGAGCGGCTTCCTTTTATCGGAATAGGTTGGACATGTTCGAGCTTCCAACACTGAGGGAAAGTGCAAGTATTGAGACGTAGTGAGTATAGTTGAACAAGAGGCAGGGATTGCACGGAAGCACACTTCCTCAAAGCTAGGGGAGGAATGCCATCCGGGCCACCCGCCTTCCTAACGTTCATAGATTTCAGGGGTCCATGCACCCAATCAAATGTAATCACAGGCAAAGGCATAGGAGACCTGAGAGGAGAATTAGAAGGAAGAGGAATGCCAGAATCGTCCAGGGTTGAGTTAGAGGAAAAGGGAAGGCAGAAGAGATTGGCCTTTTCAGTTAGCTATAGAATTAGCAACAGAATCATCAGATCGAATAAGAGGAGGAAAGGCAGATTTACAGAAGTTGCTAGAGATGTTTTTGGCAAGAGGCCAGAAAGATTTGTCAGCAGGAGAACCAAGGAGGTTAGCGCACTTTCGTTTGATGAAATCCGCATTGCTCGTCGAATAGTATCCCTGTAACGATTTCTAGCTGAATGAAAATTAGCGAGAGTGATTGGAGAACGAGAATTTTTTCACCCCCGATACGCACTGTCTCTAGCATGAATGGCTAGAGAACAACACGATCGAACCGATGGATTATTGAGGAGAGAAAGATTTAGTTGAAGAAGGAATGAACCTGCTCATCCCATCAACGATTACAACTCCCTCCTTATCTTTTAAATCTTTATACATCCATCATTATTCCTTACTGAGGTAGCCAATTTGCTATCATCTGCAAACTTGGAAACCTTACATTTAAGTCCCTGGTCTAAATATTTTATACATGTATGAGGAACAGCCACTTGACCTAAGAAATCGTTACGGACCACAAACATGTCTCCTCATTTCCATTAATAAATACTTTTCATTTTCATTAATTATTATTATTATTATTATTATTATTATTATTATTATTATTATTATTATTATTATTATTATTATTATTATTATTATTAAAAACTTAAAGGAATCAAAAATTTTGAATAGCTTGTAATAATTTTAAGAATTAAAGACGTTAACTGTCTCATTAACGGTGCCCACCTTTGTATATATATATATATATATATATATATATATATATATATATATATATATATATATTATATATATTATATATATATATATATATATATATATATATATATATATATATATATATATATATATATATATGTGGCGGAGAGGAAGTACGCTGGGATCAACAAGTGTACCCGACGGTGAGGTACCTCTCTCCGCTCTTTCTAGGAGATATGAAGTTCGAAGAATTTTTGATTTCGGAAGTCAAAGTATAGGAGATTACGTCAATGTTAGGTTTGTGATGTTCAAAGATAGTGGTTTGAAGGTCTAGTCAGCACAGCAACCACCTGACACCATCAGGGGTAATACGGAGCAGATTAGATTTTCTCCGTAACGGAGGAAGTTAGTCTTCAGGACTCCGTCGGCCTGCTGACTTGAATGACTTTCGAGGAGGATTGTGAACTTTGATAGAAAATGTTGATACAATCTAAGATTTTTACCCAAAGAAAGATGTAGAACTATTTACTAGTTTCCCGGAGCTTTCTCGAAGATTAACCCGATAGAGGTCTCGAAGATTAAGAATAATAATATCAATAAAGCATCAATATGAAGGATAGTGACACTCCATAAAAAAGTTTTATCTTTACTAAAATCGCTCAGAATATATGGTGGGAGGTCTGACAAAAGTTAATGTTTACCACAGTCCTACCCCAACAATATATAAATAAAAGATTATGATTAAATAGAATTAGTTAATACACCTTGGAGAGCAAGTTAAAGGTTCCAATGTGTAAAATATGTACATGAGCACAGACAGCTCTAGGATCAGAATCGAGAGTGGAAACCGAACGCTTCCAAATATTGCTCATGCATAAAAATCAAGGGAATAAGAAATCCAGACTCAACAATTGTGAATAATGATGACTTAACTGAATTGACTGGGGAATGGTTCCAAGTTGAAAAGTAGGATTTAAGATGATCACTACTGTGATAGGATACGATGAAGGGAAAAGACTCAGGATGAATCCCGACGCGACAATTGGCACGAGGCAAGATTCAGGAAGAATCAAAACCTCGAAACAACTCCACGAAGAAAGACTCAGGATGAATCTCAGCCTTAGAATCGCACCAAGAAGAAGGATTCAGGAGGAATCCCAAGATCTGAATGTATAGAAGGATTCAAGTATGAATCCCAAGAACGGAACGTAGCCCAGAATAAGAACTCTTGAAGGATTCAGGATGAATCCCAAGGTTTGAAGAAAGATTCAAGTGAATCCCAAACTATGAACCCTGTCAAATATAAACAATTATTGGTATTTATACCACAATTTATATTTGCATATTTGACAGTTAAATGAAGTCACCTATATTTATTCTATTAAGAAACATACCCTGATATATCCAAGAGGGGTCTTTCTTAAATGGAGATTAATGATGTCAACGGCCTTCCAGCAAACAACAAGATAGTAAACTGTAATAAGAGTTAAGTTTACTATCTGTACATTACTACAAATCTTAGTTATTAATTAATAAAATCCAACAAATTTGTAGCACTGACCTCTGAGACAGCTAGAAAGGCTTATCACTTCTTGTGTATATAAATGTTTAGCACAATTATATCTTTGGTATCATCTGTGCTCCTGGTGCTATGTTTATCATTAAGTTTATATTATATTATACATAAAATCATAACAAGATGTACTAGAAAGAAGAAATACTGGTATAATATCTATAAATGTTATAAGGGTTTTCAATAATTGAAGACATATAATAAATAACACCACGTATCACAGCCTGGATTAAAAATGGTTACAAAATTCCAGACTGTATTATAAAAAACATTTCCAAGAATAAACAACACCAGAATAAGATAGCGAATTGCCAATTGACACCATGGATGCATGATCAATATCTCCCTTATATCCTCCCCCACTAAATCTAAACCCCCACCTCAATTTTCCACGTCGTTCGAGAAAGACGGGAGTGAAGAGGCAAAGAGCATAGAAAACAGCGCGCAGGGAAGGATTCTTAGGACTCTCTACTAAGCTATGAATATTTACAAAATATATTTTTTTTTTTATGTTATATACAATTTTAATGTTAATTTTTAGATAAATTTTCACATTTATTCTTTTAGTGATTCAAGAAGAATTAAACGGTTCTAACAACGAAAGAAAATCAAGTAAAGGGTTCCTTGTTGATATTATCCTACAACCAAGAAGAATCAAGTAAAAGGTTTCCTGGTTGATATGATAGATATGAGGGGTGACAATAGGTACTTCCCCTTAACAATGCTGTTATAACAAGCATCGATTATGTCGGCCTCTCTGACGGTATTATTATCTGTCCATTAGGATTTTCTTCTATAAGAGATCTTGATTTTTACCAATTCAACTGTAGATGGACAGTTTCCTCATCTATTCGCCAGATAACACAGGATCTTCTATAACGTGTTTGGCCTACTGGTGTCCCAATCCTGATTAATGTGTTCTTGGTTTGTTTGACACATACATATCTTGCCCAGATGGAAATGTCGTAATAATTTTGGATTGGGCATTCACCTTCCAGTAGCCTCAGTGATTTTGTTTCCTGATTGGGTTCATGTGTGCTTAACTATAGTGTCTATCAGAAGATCTCTCGGCACCTAACAATGGCATGATGAATGCTGAACGTCTGGTCCTGATACTCTGGGATACCGACAGAGATGTTTCTCGATGTCTTGTACTATGTAGAGTCAATCCTGAAAAACATCAAAATATCCGGCAGTTATTGAGTCATGGAAGGATTTCCAATTATAAAAAAAACATGAGCATATTATCTAGTCTAAGATTATTAATTTTTTATTACATATAATAACTGTCTGGAAGCGAAAAAATGACGTAGAGTAAACTAAGTCATTTTCACCTTCACTATTTCTCAACTGCACTCATTGATCTGGGAAATCAGCAGTACAAGTTAATTATTGAGAAACTGAGAAATATAAAATAAAAAAAAACAAAATTTAATTATAAAATTTAAAATTTGTATTTTTAAAATAAAGGTATACCATCAGAAAATAGTTGCTTGGAAAGTTCATGGTTGTTCATCGAAAACACACCACCTCAATAATAATGAAAAAAATTTTTTATTTTCATTATTATATTTTATATTTCGAAAATAGAAACAATCTAGGAAGTCTTTTTCCTGATTCTTTCTATTTTCTTGTTATACTTATGAAATCACCCAGTTGGCCCATTTAATTTGAAGAGAGAGAGTCTTACTCATCCAAGTTATAGATTGATCAGAGAACATCGGATTATCTCCTTCAGGAACCGGGACAAATCTGTAAAATAAGTTTTAAGCTCCTCCGGCCCACAACCTGTCATAAATGACAGGTTCGCTGGAACCAAGGAACTGGTATATATATATGTACAATAGGTACATATATATATACAGCTCAATATATATATATATATATATATATATATATATATATATATATATATAATATATAATATATATATATATATATATATATATATATATATATATATATATATATATATCAGTTTGTGAGGTAGGCGGTTTTCGATGACTCTATACATAATAATTATATGCATTTGTTTTGATAAATATATACTAGACAGTATATATTTATACCTTATACGTATTTAACCATTTATGGTCAAATAATAACGTGAGGAATTCTATTACACAAGACTTTTTTGATTTTTTAGTTTATAGTTTTAATTTTTAGTCTGCAAGCATACATACATAATTCAGACACACAAAGATCAATTTTACAAGAATCATGTACACCAGGAGGGTTTTTTCGTCACCTTAGTTAAAGTGTTTGACGATCAGGCACACTAGAAAGCATACATTCAAAACAGCTTCGATAGATGAAGATGTTATAGAACAATAGTTCAGAAGGAAGTTTACTTAAGAGATTAAGAAAGATAGGAATAAGAGTTTTTTTTTCAGATAACTTATCAGAACTATGTACTGATAAGTTTGATTGGCCAAGTAATTTAAATTTACGTTCCAGTCAGTAAGGGAACGATAGAAGTTTCATTTTCTAAACAGATGAAGCAAAGCCAACTTTTATTCCCCAGGCTTATTTACTTCGTATCAGGACACAAGTGTGTCATTTTATAACCCCGAGACAAGGTTATAAAAGACTGGTCCTTCTTCAATAAGGTACATACTCCAATGGAGTCGACATGAAGTTTATTCACTACTAGAAGTAACTAGCAGATAGTTATAGTGAACCCCGGCTAAGCATTTTAAATAACAGGGTTCACCACCACCAACATTATTTCCATATATTAAAGGTTTATTATGGGCATAATATATGTGAACGTTAACTTTAAAGACATCCGTAAAAGCAGTGATAACTTCTGGTATTGGCAATTGACCCGGAAGTTTTAATAATCGGAGTCTTTTTTGAACCAACTGACCTTGAAGTTTATATTTTACAGGATGCTTTTGTAACTCGTCGATAAGAACATCTCTTACCTCTAAATGTCTCTCGACCGATCCATATAAGTAAAGAGAAAAACACTTATATAACGAGTCTCCTCCCCCGCTGATTTCTATCGGAAAGAACCCAGGAGGAATGAAATCCAAAGAAGTATTTTCGGCGGGTTCTTCTATATTATCATTTACGGGAGATCGGGAGAGAGCATCGGCAACTATATTTTTAGGGCCCGATATATGACGTATGTCAAAGTCATATTCATAGAGCTCTTCCATAGTCCTAGCTAACCTTCCATCAACCAAACTCATATTTTGTAAATAGATGAGTGGCATATGGTCGGTATAAATAATGAATTTTATACCACGGAGGAAAGGTCTAAGGGATTTGACAGCCCAACGCAAAGCAGTTAGTTCTTTATCAATCACTCCATAATTTCTCTGAGCCCCATTGAAGGTCATAGAAATAAAAGCAATTGGCCTGCGTTCTCCGTCTTGGATTTGAGAAAGGCAAGCACCCGCCCCGAAGTCTGAAGCATCTACATGTAGCTCCATGGGAGAAACCTCCGGACTATAATCGGGGAACCCTAACAATGTGGGATTTACTAAGGCCTCCTTAAGTTGATCAAAGGCCTGCTGACACTCCGGCGTCCATTTAATGGATCTACCACCAGTCTGGCATGATAAAGGCTTACTGATTTGAGAACAATTTGGAATATGACGCCTATAAAAGTTTACCATTCCCAGAAACTGGCGTAATTGTTTTACCGTAGTGGGGACAGGAAATTCTAAAGCTCCTTTGAGATTTTTCTGAAGGGGCAGTATACCTTTCCGGGATATATGGTGACCCAAGAATTCCACCTCAGTACGACACAACCGGGTTTTACTGGGTTTAAGTTTGTACCCGTTTTTCTCTAGTGCAGAAAGGACACGATCCAAGGTGGTTAGATGATCATCTATATTTTTACTGAGAATGATAATATCATCTAAATATACCATAACCTCGGACCATGGCAAGTCTTCCAACGCCAACATCATACCACGTTGAAATGTTGCTGGACCATTTTTTACACCAAAGGGCATTTTTAAATATTCGTACTGTGCAAAGGGGGTGGAAAAAGCAGTTTTTTCAACACTCTCGGGCTCCATTGACACTTGATAATAACCACGGACCAGATCTATTGTTGTAAAATAGACATTACCGTACATATTATAAATCATATCTATTAGGTTAGGTAACGGGAAGGAATCGGTCTTAGTAACACTATTTAATTTCCGGTAATCGATACATAATCGTAACTTACCGTCAGGTTTTCGGACCGGAACCACAGGAGCTGAATAAGGGGATTTACTAGGTCTAATAATATCCTGCTCCAACAGTTCATGACATTGGTTTTCTATTTCTTGAGCCAAGGGACCCTGGAAACGACGTACTGGTAATCTCACAGGTCGACCAGTTTCTACCTCGATATTGTGTGTGATATTAGTAGCCACTCCCACGTCGTGGTCACCGAAACTGAGAGCCGATTTATGTTTTAATAACACTGTGATTAATCGTTTCTTTTCGAGGTCAGAGATAGGAATATCCGCAAAGCAAAACTCCTCCTCCAACTTAGTGGGGGACCATACGTCTGCTTTAAGGTTGATTTCGGAATTCGCCTCTACTGGCCTAGTATTAATTTGAAGAATATCTTCTTCTTCCAAAGAACACAAGCTACCTACTACAGTACCCTTCCTAACATAATGAGGTGTATCGGAAGGATTAAATAGAGCGATTCTGCACGAATCTCGCAAATCCAATACACCAGGAATTGGTACAACGGATCCCATTGGCTCTGATTGAAAACCTACCAAAGCAGAGACTTCAGATGAAGGACAACTTACATCCACCATCTGACAGGAAAACGGTGGAACATTTATGGACTTAACCGTGACGCATTTATAAAAGGGGATGTTTAGACTCTCATCCTTAGCTACGGATTCTATACAATCATTAGATCTATGTACTAATTCCCGCGTAGTTAAGTCTGGGAGAAGGTCATTTTCTTTTAAAGCGACAGCCCCCTAAAACTAGCGAAGCTTACGCATAAATTCCTGGGGAAACACCAACAAAATGCACGAGCTAGATACATTAATCTCTATCAGCGGAAGTACAATTACATTCAGTGTAGAAGTCAATAGGTACTGAATGTTCTCGGACCAGACCACTGATGGCATTAACCTGTATATCTACAGAAGGCCGTAAGGGTAAGTTCTTCATGTACCCCTCGGTCATTTCAGTGCTGATTAAACTAATTCCAGCTCCACTGTCCACCATACAACTATAGAAGCCTGAGCTGTTGGGAACCAAAGCGACTGAAACAATCAGAGGGTCCTCCTTGAAAGGAGTACAATGGACTACCATCGTCCGTAAGGGATTTTCTAAGGGTTTAGTTATTTCTAAGGGAGTTCGTTCAGAAGATTTCTCGGGAATAATTTTAGAAGTTTTAAAATTTTCTGTGCCTCCATCATCATTGACTGAGTCGATTAAAGGGTTACTCTCCACCAGAGGACTCAAGTCCGGGGAGACCAGGAGTTTAAAGGGGGATCATACCGCACCTCATCATTAGAGCAAGGGTTTAAATTTTTACTTGCAGGTAGGGATGGTTCCACTTGTTTGGACGATGGAGGCCTGTGATTGGTCGATTGATTTGAAGAATACGACCGGGAATATACTTTTTCAAAGGGAACAGTTCTAAGGGAAGAAGGCTCGTGGTCATGATTATGGGACTGGGGAGGAGCACTAAGGGAACACCTCATCCCAGCGTGAGGACCACCGCAGAAGGGACAGACTACTTTTCTGATATGCGGAGAAGAAGGGGAAGGAGACTTCCTAGATCGACAATTGGCCCTGATGTGACCTTTCTTTTTGCAATAACTGCATACTCCCAGATATTTGTAACACTCTTCCATGGAGTGACCTGTTTTTTCGCAGTAGTTACACAAAACCTTTCTCCTTTCATCAGCCTTAGGACGAGAAGTTGAATTATGGTCAGGACGAACTGTACTATCATGGTTCTTGTAACTATTGGTGGAGTCACGATAGTATCGACTACCATTATTTCGTTCTTGCGGATTACTTTTCTTCTTAGGAGCCGGCCGATGATCATTGTTGGATTTAGGTTTTTGTTGTTTGACGTTTTGATGTAAAACCTCAGTCCATCCGGGGGGTGCAGTATTTATCCGGATAACGGATTCCAAAGATTCGTCTAGGTTCACTTTCATCGCGGTCTTTTGGGCATAAGTCGATTTGTCGATCTCCAATGGATTAGTTTGGGAAATGGAATTCGGGAAAGCGATATTCTCGCTATCTAAGGAGTCCGCAAAATTCACTATATTTTCCCAGGAAGCTCTACTATACCCGTCCAACTCCATCATTTTAATATATTGACTGACGAATATCTCAACATAAGGAGGCAAGCTACATAGAAAAGCTATTCTAAGGGAATCATGATCTCATATCATATCCAGGGTATGCCTGACTAGCTAGGCGCTCTAACCGAAGGGGGCGAACATTTTGATGCTCTCGTTAGGGTATCGGTGAGCGGCATTATACTTAACTGTATTCTGCTTATTTCTTTTTTTCTTATGTTCTCATCACGATACCACACCACTCCAATGATTATATCCGTACAGAGAAGTATTCACGGTTGTTTTGATGATCTCTCAAGGTATATGCTTAAGAATTTTCCTTCTTAGCTGTCGGCAAAGCGTGATAAAACTCATTGAGTGATGGCATTGACGGTAGTTTTAAGCTACAATACAGTCTCAAAATCAGCAGGTAGACTAAGAGATCTTGTTTCGATTCATATTTAAATTTTCCAGGATCCACAACCTTAAGCTTTTGAGAGTTCTTAGAGTAAATGAGTCAGAGCAAATGGCTATCCTCCAGAACTGTCAAGTCTCTTTTTCATTGTGTGAGTCCTGGATATCATTTGAACGGTCACATCGTCAGGATTATGGAGCCTATAGGCGTCGATTGGAATATCATTGTGGATTATAACAGGATGCGACTGAGAAATCAGTCGAAACAACATCTGGTGTTCCGAGATATTGATTTAAGGGAATCTGGTGTTCTCGTTGAGGCTGTAGTAATTCTATTATACTTTTTCTGAAAAGTCAGTCTCCTTCTATTGATTTAGGGGATTAGAGGATCTCTTTATTGTTCATGCTGCCATATCGGAGGAGTTCTCAGACGACGACTTAGGTTGGTTGTGAAGTAATTTACTTGGAGGGTATGAATATGACCGAATTATTGATTAGGAAGACAGTTGAAGTTTGGAAAGAAAATATGAGTAGGGCATTAAGATAACAATGGATAGGAAATACAGATTAGAATTAGGAAATAAGATTGGATTAGGAATAAGTTTAGATTAGAATGAAGTTAGGTTAGAAGAATTTGTATTTCTAGGATTTCTCTTACATAATGGGTGGAGTTAATGTAGAAAAGGGTTTTGATCGTGTGTTGGAATTGGGAAACTAAAGGAAGAGTTTCTACTCACGATCATAGAAAAAAAGTAGGAATTTTTAGGCTAGCACATAATGGGAATCGAATTTTAGGTGGAATACCTGAATTGATCGTGGAACGTTCTGTGGTTCACCTTTACCGACTGTATCGATTACTTGATCCAATTGCCTAATTCACTTTATACTGTAATTATGGAGTTTTCGTTAATAAAGTATCTTCAGGGTCAGTGAATGTTTGTCAGAAGTTAGGAGCTTAAAGATAGTCAAAGGAGGGCATGTACAGAGTTTGGACAAATTTCTACACTGTCATTTCATTCTTCACATTCATTCATTACATTCATTCTTACATTAGTTTTTTATTACATCTTCACGGAGACGTTGTTCTACACGTGGATCTAATGCGACAGCTGCAAGAGAGGGATCAAAAGTCACAGCTTTCTTTGGGTATCAGATTTATGCTCGTATCAAGTCTTTGGTTGAGGTTTTTTCTGACAATTTTTATTTTGCTCAATTTCAAAAGCAAAGAATTTTCAAAGTATGGAGGGTTATTACATAACTAACTCTCGATCTGCTTCATTAAGTACAAGAAGAATTTTTCTTTAAAAGAAACTGAAGAGATCGATGATTTTTCAAAAAATAAATTATGATGATAGTGAGGAGAGTTCACATCTAGTGCACGAAGCGCAGGACTCAACGAAAGTCCCTGTTCGTTAGGACACATTAATATATATTTATGTGGCGGAGAGGGAAGTACGCTGGATCAACAAGTGTCCGGACGGTTTTACCTCTCTCCGCTCTTTCTTGGAGATATGAAGTTTGAAGAATTTTTGATTTCGGAAAGTCAAAGTTAGGAGATTATACGTCAAATGTTAGGGTTGAATGTTGATGATATTAAAAGATAGTTGAGTTTGAAGGTCTAGATAGCACCAGCAACTCCACTGACCACCGATCCGAAGGGTAATACGGAGAGATTAGATTATCTCACATAACGGGAGAGTCTAGTCTTCAGGACTCCGTCGGCCTGCTGACTTGAATGACTTTCGAGGAGGATTTGTGAACTTTGATATAAAATGTTGATACAATCTAAGATTTTTACCTAAGGCAAGATGGTAGAAATTATTTAGTCGTATCTTCCCGGAGGCTTTTCGAAAAGATTAAACCGTAGATGGTCTCGCTAGATTAAACCCGAATGAGCGTTCTCGAAGATTACCCGCATGACGGTCTCGAAGATAAAGAGTACACAATACTAAAAAAATCAATATGAGGATAGTAGACAATCATAAAAAATCAGAATGTTATCTTTACTAAAATCGCTCAGAAGTTATATGGTGGGACGGTTCTAGACAAAAGTTTTAAATAGTACAAAGTCCTACACCCAAACAATATATAATAAAAGATTATGATTAAATAGGATCAGTAATACACCTTGGAGGCAAGTTAAAAGGTTCCATGTGTAAGATATGTACATAGGCACAGAGCAGCTTCTAGGACCAGATACGAGCAGTGAACCGAACGCTTCCAAATATTGTTCATGCATATAAATCAGGGGAATAAGAAATCCAGACTCAACAATTGTTGATAAATGATGACTTAACTGATTTGACTGGAGACCTCGAGTAATCACAACGCTAGAACCAGCTACAAGAAGACTATGAATCTACAGCACAACAGCGCACTACAATAATGTGAAGTTTATTAAGGACGGGAAAGAATCAGGACCGGAACCCCAAGTTAGATTGGCAGGGAGAGGATCCAGACGAACCACACTCCGTAACCAACTCCAAGAAAGAAGTTCAGATAATTCAGTTCAAATACGCACGAGAAAAGATTCACTAAGGTAATCTCATCAAGACAAAGTAATCAAGCTTAAGGTACGGATTCAGCGATTGAATCCTGGAGCAGAAATCGGATTACAGATGGAAAGCCAAAACAGAATCAGCACACAATCAGAAGATGATGGATTCAGGGAATCCCAAAATAGAATGGATCCCACAATTAGAAACTTGAAGGATCAGGAATAGAATCCCTGTATTTAGAAGGATCCCACAATTAGAAGAAGCCCACAATTAGAACGTCTTGAAGGATTCAGGAATGAAATCCAAGATTTGAAGAAGATTCAAGTGAATCCCAACTATGAACCCTGTCAAATATAAACAATAATTGGTATTTATACCATAATTTATATTTGCATATTTGACAGTTAAAGAAGTCACATATATCTATTCTACAAAGAAACATACCCTGATATATCCAAGAGGGGTTTTTCTTAAATGGGGACTAATGATGTCAACGGCCTTCCAGCAAGCAACAAGATAGTAACTGTAATAAGAGTCAAGTTTACTATCTGTACATTACTACAAATCTTACAGTTATTAATTAATAAAATCAAATAAATTTGCAGCACTGACCTCTGAGACAGCTAGAAAGGCTTATCAACTTCTTCTGTGTATAAATATTCAGCACAATTATATTTTTACTATCATCTGTGCTCCTGTATGCAATATTGTTCTAAGTAATTTATATTATATACATTATACATATAATATAACAAGATGTCCTAAACAAAGAGAAAAACTGGGTTAGTATTATACGATGTTATAAGGGTTTTTTTCATATTGAATGATGATGAATAAGATTGTATTATCACAGGTGGATCAAAAGATGGTTTACAAAAATTCCAGGACTGTATTATATAAAACAATTTTTCGAGAATAACACACCGAATAAGATAGCGAAATTGCCAATTGATCAATCTGGGATGCACGATTCATATCTCCCTTATATAATAATTATATAATATATATTATATATATATATATATATATATTATAGTTATATATATTATACTAGATCAGAGCCGTGTTATTATTGTTGATATCCAGTTAGGGGACTTTTTGGTGTTTTGGTGGTGTGTGTTGGGTGTTGATTGTGGTGGTGGTTGGGTTGTCTTTTTGTGTGGGGGTGTGAATGTTAGGTTTGTGTGGTGGGGTTTGTTGTATGGTTTGTGTTTTTGTTGATTTTAAGTGTTGTGTGTGGTTGAGTATTGGTTGTGTGTTGTTTAGTGGTGTGGGTTTGTTTTGGTTGGAGGGTTGTGTGTGGTTGGTTTGGTGTTGTGTTGGGGGTTTTGGATGTTGTGGGTTGTTGTGTTTGTTGTGGGTTTGTTGGTTGGGTTTGATTGTTTATTGGTGTGTGTGGTTGTGGTGAAACACAACACATGAAAAGCCATACGTTCGACAAAACATGGTTGGTGTTGGTGTTGGTTGTGGTTTGTAGTGAGGTGTGGTGTTGTGTGTAGTGGTGGTGTGTTTGTAGTGTTTAAAAACGACGGTCAACAACAGTTATATATATATATATATATACTATATCATATATTATATAATTATATATTTTATTATATACTATATATATTTCTATTTAGCGTTATTTTCATTTGACTCGTTGAATGGATTGCTGATGACAAAGCATTTCTATTTACGGTAAATTATATGTACAATTTGTTTTCTATTTTGATTTTAATGTAGAATGAATTCAGCGTTCTCAATCACACTTGAATATTTAAAGAAATTGTTGCAGAACTTAATTAAGTTTTCCATAAGCCTGCAATCTAATTTAGGGCAATATTTTTCCCATTTGCCAAACTTACAAAAGTTCGTGCCAGCCATGCAACTTAGAAGAGGACAATCTTGGTTTAAGACACTAGGACTTTATTGCTTTATGGAAATTATCAGTCACAATTTCCCATATAAAGTGAAACTAAAAATTTTCTATTCAAGTGAAGATCTGATTTTTAATGATCGAAAAGAAAGTGTGTTGAACTATAGATGAAAAAAAAATGTCTGAACTAACAAAACTAAATTTTAATTTTCCAGGTTAAGTATTTTCGCATTCCTGATATATATAACAAGATAATTGGTTAAATTAAAGCGTAATCAGACATGTAATAGCAGTGTTGGATGGGTCATCTCTCTT
>JABUQX010047437.1:0-19815 GCA_015478945.1 Trachelipus rathkii | reverse complement strand
AATGAGTAAAAACTATATGATCAGTTTTATATCTAAAGGCTTAATTGTCTAGATCTATCAAACTACATCTACATTTCTACTTGTTCTTTTCGAACATATTATCCCGGACTATTTTTCTTAATTTTAAATGATCATTTCTTAAATGATTACTATGGCAACCAAATGTGTTTCTAACAATGTAGAAATTAGTACAGGACGCAAAGCGAAATGTACGTTAACATTTTCTTAAATTAAAATATCCCAATAATATAATGACTAAAGAATATCTTCATTCTAAAAACTAAAAGAATTTTCTTAAATCTTACTAGATCAAATATAACAGGCATCGGATGAATTAGTAGCGAGAATATAAGTTTATTCCTCTGATTGTATATCAATCCTTTGACAGGCGAGTGGACAAGAGTCTTCCTGTGTTCTGTGTCTGTTTTTACCTTGCTTGTTTTGTGAGCCTTTCATTCATACCTTGTTGCTTTTGTAACCAGGTGTAGATCTCTGGAACAGTAAACATATGGGCTTCAAGATGATCCTGTTTCTGTCCTCTTGACGAATTCCATAGGGGTGATTTACAACAGTGGGATTGATACGGCATATTTTTTGGGAATTTGGAATTTCTATCAGGGAAATTTTCTCGAGGATCCCATAGCTCCATAAGCTCACCTTCATGTGCGGGTCCTAAAGAAATTTCTTGAACGGGTTTCTATGAAAATCTCTTGCTGAATAGGGGATAAAGACGGTCTAAACTCTTTTCGACCGCAGTTTGAGGGTCTTGGAATCATTAGGAGTGGAACATGCAAATTCACTGTACGCACTCTCTCTGCAACTACATCGCTGTATCTTCTTTTCCACAATCTCATCGCTATACCTTCTTTCTCGACGGGTTTTACATCTTACGGTTTCACGAGGTCGTTGTTGCACTCGGATTGTGCCTCCAAGAGTATTTCCTCGTTATCGCTATGTGGAGATTGCAGTAAGAGTTCTTACTAAGCTGAGGTGTTGTGGAGTAGAGTGGGAGTAGCTGTGTCCGGACTGAATTATTGGCGTTGTGGGATTTTGGAAAGATATTGAAGATCTGATCTGTCGAAGGCAAAGTTCTCCACTTATCTACTTCTTCTATTCTTCTCTTCTTCTATTTTTCTCAGAAGGGTCTAACCATTGCTTCTTCTTTCTTCCTCATTCTTTCCTTTTTCTTCTTCTTTTGGAGCTTAAATTTCTCTACTGCCTTAGATTCCATACTTCATCTTCATAAAGTACAACTGTGCTCATGATCTTTCGAAGGAATCACCTTTAGCGTTGTCCACAATGGACGGGGATTTCGGCTGACTTAATAAAATCACATTATTTGTTTGTCCTTTAAACATCGGACAATGTATGGCCTCGAATGAACATACTTGTAACTTATAGCTTTTACCGCTCTAATGTAAACGTCAGATCTCTATTTTGACTCTTCTTTGCTTGGCCTTCTTTATGTGTTGCTCCCAGTTGTTGTTCCGCTTCTAATTCTCTTAGCCAAATTCTTATATAAATTCGACCTTTCTACTATCGTATCTACTTCCTACTGAATAATATCATTTTCTCTGTCTTCACAAAAGTTGCTACATTTTCTAACAAGTCTCATAGGACTCTTTTTATAACCATGCAAAAGAAAGTGGAGAAAGACCCTGATAGATCATTATAACGCGGAATTGATAGCGATCATTGCAAAACTCAACTTACTTAATCCAGTCTCGGTATTTGCATTTACGTAGTGTGCAGAAAGATTCCAGCGCATTTATTCTTCTACAACACCCATTCGGAGGCTTGTAAGGAACAAATTTCACCTCTTATTCCCCCTTATAAGTCCTTAATACCTGGCTACGACTCCAATGCATTCTGAGACAAAGTTGGGGCGCACTATGTCTACCAATGACTCCTCTCTGCAAATGCTCGGGCAAATTCTTGACTCGTTTAGTTTACGCACTATTCACATACCGTGTTTAAAACATTCGCAAATCTAAGTTGGATTGCTCCTAATCCGTACAGCAGGTAGTTTTTCCAATACTGTCAACTGAACGTGAAAAGTGTATAATGCAATGGCCATTCTGTTATCTCTTGCTTAGGAGTTTGACCTTAGTCTAGCGCATGCACACAAGTGTTACTGCAATTACCTTTACTAAGCTTGTACGGGAAACTTACTTTCTTCACTCTTTTTCCGTTCTTTAACTGACCTCCTGCCCTGCCTAGTGAAGCATTATGCAATGTCTATTACACCGTAATCATACTTACGGAACTTGGTATAACATAAGTTTATTTTGTGTGGCGTAAGAACGAACACTTATTGAAATTATCGGATATTGCCTTTGTGGTTTTTATTTTTGCCCATTTTACTAACTGTCCTAACCGGGGACATTTTCTTTATTTTATGATAATTTCCCGAACCTCAGAACAAAGCTATTCGAGCGAGTTTGTTCTTTCCACCTCTCTGATAAGAACACATTAGGTGCTGGATGTCCGACTCGACTAATCCGGCTGCGACATTATGCTTCTTTTTTATCAATAGTGGGGGAAAGCGGTTTACGAACTTCGCTCACTAGCAACGGTTGGTTGCTTATTCGAGATAAAGCAACGGGGTTGTACATAATGATATTACCTCTTATAGCCGATGATGTGTTTTCTTAACTTATTGCATAGCAGAGCACCACGGCTAACATTCCTTTTCGATCGTATCATAATACCTCTCATCCCTTTGATTACGAGATACAAACGGAGGGCTTCTTTCCATCATCTTCAGTGGAAACACGCCCCTTATTGTAATCACGGCGTTCTGTATTCACGAAGCTTCTTTTGCTATAATAGTGGAAGTACTTTGGCTGCCCACTAACTTTAATACTTTTAGGAGCGAAAGCTTGTTGTTGCTTTTCCGTCATATAAAAGGAACATCTTTCTTTATCAAATCATACAAAGGTTGCTACCATCCTGCAGTCCTTATGAGGAAGCGAAAATAGGAGAAGAAACCAAGTTAAACTACGTCTCCTTGACATTTTAGGAGGAATGAGATTTTCTTGTCCTCCACCTTAGCAGTATCTGGACAATTCCATGTTTCCTATCTTGAATCCTATGTCAAAACTGACGATTGTAGAGATACACTTGGACGTTTATTGTTTAGACTTATTTCTCTGAAACAGTGACACTGTTACTCAAATTGTCGAAAGTGTTCGGACGCCTTCCTAGCACAAATACGTCTCTTAAATAGATGCTACACGTCACTAAGGTGTTTAGGGGCGATTGTCATTGTACGGCGTACACGCTAGGGCTCTTAGGCCAACTCAACCGAGCTCGGGGAAAAGAGTTTCATAGTCCTAAATTGCATCAGCTTTTGTGTTCTCTTCTATCCTCTTAGGCGTTGTACGCGTTCAATAATTCGGATGTAAACTACCGTTTACCCCTAGGGACGTAAAATCGTCAATAGAAGGAGAGGGAAGCTCCATGACACGTATAGGAGTTGATGGATACCTGTATCAGACACATACGAGGCTTTGTTACTGTTTCCGCTTACTTACTAGCAGAGGGTATGAGTGATGCGCTGTAACAGCCTTATTATCCTTTCCATTAGGGCTGAGTCCGTAAATATCTATGTCTTGCAGGACTTTGGGGTAACTATATTGTTTTCGGAAGTGACTTTAGGAGCGCAGGTAGGCATTGTATCTGATTCTGAAGGGACAGCGGGACACATATATCGAGTGCAGTACATTCCATTGTATCCCATGGGAGCTCGAGTAATCTTCAGATTTGCTTTTCGAGAAGCAAATTCCTGCTTCTTCTTTTTGACATTTCTTCAATCATTCCTTTGTATATTCGCCTTAACTCTGTCTTGTAAACCCTGTGGCTTTTTCCTACATTGAGGAAATCTATTTCTTATGTCCGCTTGTTTCTTGTGCTTTCTTTCAATCTGGTGCTAATTTCGATTTATTCTTCCTAGATCCACCTTCTTCAATGAACCTGTTTTCACTCAATTTAGTTAGCTGGGAAACCGTGTTATCCCTACCGGACCACTAACTGTATTAGCTCTTACCAATGGTCCTCTTGAAGCTCTGTTCTATACACTTCCGCATCAGCTCAAATTATCATCTGTTTCAGCTATGAATATCGCTTGATTGATGGGCAAAACAGTCTTCATTTACTCTTAACTTATCTTATTCTTCACCATCATAAATAACATCTTCTTAGGTCGCGAAGCTCTTAGACCTGTAACGTTCGGATTGCCCAATCTTTCAATTGGAAGATGTGTTGAGTTTGGATTTGGCCCATCGGGATCAGCGCTCTTGATGAATGGTTATTGAGTCGCGCAATTTCACCCGTCCTTCTTTTCACTTCGTCTGTTTCAACTGCGTTCACCACTTCCACCCAATTTCTTTTCCATGTCTTAGGATAGCTGCCTTTGGACATTCGAACTGACAGGCGTGTCTCTCCCTCCTGGATACTGACATGGTCTGCCTTCCTCGATAGGAAGATGCTTATCGCAGCACGTTCGTGGTTTAGCGAAAACTTTGTTCGATCCTATATTCTCTTCCCTAGGGCGTCGGGCCGGTCAGAAGCTTCGTACCCTTTGGTCTCTTACCTCGCTTAGATTTCCTCGAATCACTCCCTAACAAATAAATTCTTTGGCTGGCAAGTCGTATGTCTATCTCCCTATCTTCCGTGATAGACATTTTTGCAGAAAAGTTGAGTTATGGGAAGGTTAGACAAGATGTTGTTTCCTAAAAGAATGTCCCACTATTTCTCCATCACGTCGCTCACTTGAAATCTTAGTGAGGTATGTCTTTCTTGATGCGAGTACAATTGTATTTCTCCTTTAGTGTTGCTTAATGTCAACTCCTGTACTATGAGTTGGTCTTTTGAGAGGACTTGAATTTTCCTCAAAATCTCCATTTCCTTTAACCACCGCGTATATATGCATTGATCCGTGTACGCCAAACCACGCTTTTGCTTCCAACACTCATAGGAGGAGCACAAAGTAGAACATCTCTGTAAATAGTCTCCTAATTGAAGGTGTTTACGACTTCTGTTCTTTTTTGCTCCCAACTCTCTATTACTTTACTGAATTCTTTTAGCGTCTCCTCTCTTTCCGCTCTCTAAAATTTTCCTTCTTCTCACTCTCTTGTGGAGGGGAATCTCTCTCAAAACTCTATCTCCTCCTATCTCTTCATTTCCTCCAAAATCTCTTGTTTGGCTCTCAGCCATATACACTCTTGCGTTCGTCCTTTACCTTCCCATTCTGGAGTTTTACCCTTCCTTTCTCTTTAAGGTCTGCCCTCGAGGTTATAACGGTATTATGGCTTGTGGCTTTCACCTTTTTCCATCTCACATCGTCTTATTCTCATCGGAGTGAACATTACCTTGTTCGGTTAGTTTCCATGGGACCTCTTCTACACCCAGCTCACCCCACGATGATAGGCTCTCAGATTCAGGCAATAGGCGACTACCCAGCGCAAGTGGACGACGGCCCAATGATTCACAAAAAAACAAATATAGGTTTCTCTTCAATTTGCCGACTTACTTTTCCTCTAATGGTTTAAACCGATTCACTTTCTCCCCTTTGTTGTCAGGATGAATGGAATTCATTTCTCCTCAATTGCGTACGCACCTCTGTATTCACTGAAATGCTCCGATTCTACTATATGAGTGTACGCGCAACCCGCTGGTTATTTCGATTCTTCTTGTTGCGAAGAAATCTAGTATCCGAATCTCGTTGCTTTTTATTTTCGTCTTTCACAAGCTCCAAAGGTAGAACCTTCCATCATCCTTAAGTATCAGTATCAAACACTTTTTACAATCAACTATTTACTACATAAAATGAGTATAGTTGATGGCGCCTGAATCTGATGGTCTCATATCGATTCTCAATCTTCATCCGACAGCATCATTTATCTCCTAATCTTGCCTTTCAGCAGGAGATGTTATGTGTGTAAGGCGTCTTTCCCCTCACATCGTGCAAAACGGCTCTGCAATAATCTCCACAGTCATGTCTTTTAATTCTTAGCACACATGGTGAAGGATTGAATCTCTCTCTCTTCTGTTACTCAAAATCCACCCATAAGTCCGAGACGTTTTCTCTTCGTGTAAAAGAGGTCTTTATTGTTAGGAAATCTCAAACGTGAACCGAGAAGAGCTCACCCCGTCTTTGAGAAAGTAACGATCATGCTTCGCTATGAACCTTGTCGAATGGACAATTTGGTCGAAGTGATCTTTGGCCTCATTTTAAGAACCTAGCACTCGCTTTTCAATTTAAAAATAATTAAAATCTTTTGATACTGATCATTTCCCTTACCAGATTCTCTCTAGCTCACGTCTCTCCCTTATAATTTTTAAATTTACGTATTGCTGGCGATCAACGCGTTGAACATGTCTAAATGCATAGTATGAACTCCAATGTTGTGACATATAGGTCCCATTGCATGCTACAGGGTGGATACGGTTGTTAGGCATAGAAGTATGCCTAGTGAATTGCCTGTCATAAGTAGAAGGAGGGGGCATTACGCTTCACGTGGTGAAAAGCAAGTTCAGTAAATAACAATGTTCTCATGCCCTATTGGTACTTTCATTGCATTTCTTTCTCTTTCATCCTCCAGCGAGGCTACTTGATTAGTTTTACCTGTACCCACAGAACGATATGTCGTTCTCTGTCTGATTCTGGATCCCGGAGGCGCCTCCAAACCTGAGGAGTTTCTCGTACTCTGTCTCCCCATTGCTTCATATGGGTATGGGGTTCGACACCACCCCTTTACGTGAACTTTCTCTTTACATCAGTTGTGCAGTAGCAAGCTCATTGTAAGTTCAAGTAGTCCGCGCGGGACTGTCTTTGATTAGGGGGAGTTCGACCTGTCAGCGGAGGTTCTTCCTCCCTAATATTGGGACTGACCTGGTAGAGACGGGTATCGGGTTCTGGACGGACCTTGTACCATTGTGATGGGCCAACCATAGGCACCCACTCCTCTGTTATGATGGTTCTTTCGACCCCCCTCGTTCTTCGCGTTTGTCTCATGAGCCCTCTCGTTCAGTACTCTCCTCATTCTATCCAGTATTCTCTCTATCTCTCCCTCGTCGCACTACCATTATCTCTCAGAATAACTTAGACTGATAATAAATTATAACTCACAACGCAGCCTTAACTGGTGTTTGGACTCACAACGTCTCGCTGCGGACCTAACTTCCTTTATCACTAATAGACCCCCTCTAACCTTTACACCTCTTATAGGCTTCAGACCCTAACCGGGTATATACATTATAATATAGTGGCCCCAGTAATGTAATCGCTCATATTTATCCCGCCCTTTTATTTGACTTTGAATTCCATCGGATAACTATATATATATCTATATATTAATATATTAATAATATTGATATTTTATCATAAAAATATATAATATTGTTTTTTTTTATAATATAACCTCGCTTCTTTTCCTATTATCTCTAAATCATCCACACCTCCAACCTAGGCTTTACTTATGTAAAACTATGCGGAGTGTCGAACTGACTTATATAAAAGTTATTTGTACGATATTATACCTTACAAGCCACCGCACTATATATATTATTTTCTAACTATTATATACTACCTACTATAGAATCAGTTACTTATATACTCAGGATATATTAACTTTGATATATATATTATTATCATTTATACGCCTATGCCATAGTTATATATATATTAATATTATATAATCCCGCGTAAACAATTGAATACCTATTGAACTATAATTTAAGGAATATAGTTGCAATTAGCCCAATATTTCCAAAACAACAGTGGCTAAACTGGTGTTAAAAAAACTCAGAAAAATGTTTGTCCGCTACTTCTATATATACTTTAAATGGCACTGACTTATTTCTGTTCCAGCTTTACCAGTGTTAGAAACATCAATTCATAATTTTTCCAAAACAACTAAGAACATATCTTTCTTCAAAATATATATAATATATTATTATTATAATATATTATTAAATATATATACACATAACACCTTATATTATATTATAATATATATATGATAAATATAATATATATATATTATTAATATATATCATAATTTTAAACTATCTTAATTAATTGAGTTTGGACTGGTCTTCCTCAGCGATCATATTCAGAAAAATTATATTATCGATATCAGAACTTTTAAGCTACCTTAGAAAGGATGTACTATACTTTTATATATATATATATAATATAATATAATATATTATAATTTATAATATAATAAATATATCATCTATAATAGCTATGCAATACACTGTAATCTAAGTTTTTAATTGTCACCTCTAGACATACCCCATCGTAATTAGAATCCCCAAAAAAAAAATCAATCAATCGCTAATGCTTGGCAATCACGGTAACACGCTCTACGAAAATACCAGACGTATATATCTCATAATTACATCTATATAGTATATATATATAGTACTATAAACTTTCATATCGTATAATGCATATAATAGATTAAGCATATATAATATACATAATATACATCTGAAATCATATTATTTATATATACTTATATACTATATTTATATATATATAATATTATAATATATTTAATATATATATATATTATATATAATATATATATATTTTTTATGTATTATCATATAGTCATTTATATCAAGGTATTAGCAAGGGCACAGTAAGAGCAGAAAGGAATCTTTGTGTTAGAATTTTCCCGTTACTCACCAAGTTGTGTGAATGTTCGTCAGACTCTGAGAGGTGTGTGTGTTGCAGGGCATCTTGTTCCGGTTAAGTTCGATTAGCTATGTCTTCGACTTTATTCCGCTTCATTCGATTCCACTATAACGAACAATCCTTTTGTAGCGATGCGGGTGAGCTGGTCGGTTCGTTCCTCGCTTCGGCCGCACTTCTTACTCACCCCGTTCTCTTCACCCGAACAATACCTTGGCATGCGCGTGTGAGCTTAGTGGACTTGGAATTTCCTGTTTTGCTACTCCTTTGACCTTGCATGACTCTTCCCAGAACCTTCTTTAGCCATAATTGCGTACAGGAAACGGAAAAGATTGGCATCAGAAAAAGAGATGAAGGGATATCAGTGGTAATTAGTTTTCGTCAATCTCATTTCTCAACATTTCATCTGTTGTTTATCATATCAATAATCAGTATTTCTTTTTTAAATCATCATAAAACAAAAATTGACAATTTTTCATAAAATTGTCAAATGTTCATGGGCATTAAATATTAAAACTTATATAAAAAAAACATTAATTTGAAAACACTTCTTAAATTACCTTTATCTTTACTACAAAATAGTTAAAAAAGTTTAGCTTCGATTTTCATTTCTATTGTTCTATAAATTTATAAAAGATAACAATATACATAATAATAATAATGCCCCCACCCCCATCTCATTACATTGTTTAAAAAATGTAATACGAGTATTAATAACATATATCAAATTTTCACAATTTTATGTTTCAAGCTTTTCGTCTTGGCCAGATGCAAATCTCATATTATTTTATCAATCTATATAACTAGCTAACTACCTGACTCGGATTTTTAAACATTGAGCAGTTACATAGTACTATCTTATATAATACTCTAATATATAATATACCCTTACTTCCAAGCAGCGCCATATAATTATTATATTATAATAGTACTATTACTATAGATATTATATCATATCTAATAATCTACTCCACTATATTAATATATTATATATATTATTTATAAATAAGTATTATAATTAATTAAAGTATAACGGAATATATAATTACAGTAGCATGCAAGATACTCTAAATATGTAATAATTATCTTCTTTTGGCGTTTTTCAAGCCGCTTTTGAACCGTAGACCTCATCTTGAGTGGTACCGCGCGCAGGATCGGACTTCGTCATCATCTGACATGCATTTCAGAGAGCACGGCTCCGCTTTCTCCTGGGCAGTCTCAGTTGTAGTAAAAATTCTCCTTTGGATTGACTACTTCCATTGCAGAAGGCACAATAAGAGCAAAACTACTGGATCACTTTATTGCCCCACTGGGATTTTAGTCTAACAAACACAAGACAAGAAGACTAAAACTCACCAACCGGTTAAATAAAAGGAAATAATGGAATAATGGAATTATGGAAGATAATTTACATGTGTTAATATCTATTCATAATTCAATATTTCTTATAAAGACATATTTTTTAGATGTGTGAATACAAAAAAAATCTACTTTTTTTCATGATGACCAAATAAAGTGTTCAATATCTTTTATTTATTAATATTCTAATGTCTTTCTTTGAAGGTTCTCCTACTCGCGCTATTAACTTAATGACCTTATTAAAATGATTAATTTTTACTACGCGTCATACGAATTAAAAATATTTCATTTTCCATACATCATAGTCTTAAATTGATATCATTATCACTATAGTGAAAATCTTTCTAATAAAATGTCTGCAGCCTAGCGAAATGTTACTTCACAAAATTATTGAATATTATGCTGTTAATATTTAACTCACGAATACATTCTAATAAATTACTACCTATTAATACATTAAACTATATTGTATGCTATGCATACACCATGCTAATGAATATAGTAGTATATACCTACTATATATATATACTATTAATAATATATATATAGCTATAATCTTTCATACACAAGTTATATCTTTAAAAAAATTCTATTAGAAATTTGAATCTTTGAATAAAGGAAACTTTTATGCACAATAACGATCCCGACATCCCCCTTAACTATCGTAACACTTAGATTACTCAATAGACTATATTCGACTAACTAATATATTATCTAAATCGTATATCGTGCTATATATATAGATTTAGAAATGATGAATATCATGATACTTTATAATTTATTATTAATATAAGTATATAAATATATTACTATTTCTATCAATCACACAATTGTCAACCTCTCAATTATATTGTGCTAGATAAATTTGAATTAAAAAACTTCTCAACAGTTTACAAGCTAGAAGGTAACTGGTGCTTCTGTACTCATAGCAGGCGGCTTCGCTATGAGGCGTCAGGTTGAACCTAAAACTTATGCGTCTTGCGAAGAATGTGGGTTCGCGCTCCGACTTTTCTAATGGTTAGAACGTCTAAAAACGTTACTTTGACTCATTGTTAAATCACGGATCGTTTTTGAATTAAAGTACTAAGTATAACTAACAATTAACAATAAATACATAACTATTATATATATATTCATATATTAGAATTATGTACCCCCTATACAATCCTATAATATAATTATATATATATATAATAAAAAAATATATATTTATATTATATATTCATTAAATATAAATATATATATTATATATGACATATATATATCAATTAAAAAAGAAAAATGATTTTTTAAAAATTATTGATGAAATATTTTACGAGTTTTTCAATTTTAATCTTTTTTAGCTTTAGTATATATGATATATATAAATATAGTAAGTATTTTTAAACATTATATAATTCTATATACTTATATATATATATATATATATATAGACGATAATATAGATATATTATAGCTTATTTTTTTACGACTAAGTCACTTTAATTTTTTTTTTATTTTTTATAATATATTGTCATATATAGATACCAACAATGAATTCAGTGGTAACGGACATAATTCAATTTAGTATTTTTATAATAATTTTTAAAATACATTTTGTTAAATGGTTTTAAAATGAAATTTTCTGCTATACAAACATTACAGAAAAACATTACAGTATTTGAAGACAATTAAAGCTTATTACAATATGTAAAAAAAAAAAAACACAATTTTTTCATAAGTAAATATCCCAATAAAAAGTACGACACTAACAGAAACAAATTACTATTTGAATCGCTTATAAGGCTATAAAAGTAAAAGAAATTACTTATAAACAGCAAAAAAAAAAAATAAGGGCTCGAGCGACGTCGGGGAAGAAGGGAACGTTTTCCATACCCGTATAGGAGAAGGGCGGAGGAACCCCCGACAACCAAATACCAAAGAGCTGGGGGTTCCGAGACCCGACCGGAGGGAATAGTCCTATTATACCGCTTATTTCTCCCGAAGTTTCCGAGAAATGACCCGAGCTCACTCCAATCTTTCGTTTACCTTGTATATCGTTATGTATCCTATGTATCCTTATAAAAAAAAAAAAATAATTATACGAGGGATCATAAAAGTTGCTATTCCTACAAGTTGTTGAATCATGTCGCGTTACCATAAATTTACTGTTGGTTGGGGTTGAGCTGTTGAGTAGAAATGATATAACAAAAAATAATTAAAAATTCGAACTGACGACGTAAACAAGAGTACTTTACGTATTTATTATATATAAATAAATTTACAATGTATAATTTATGAATATATTTATATATAATAAATATTCATATTACCGTAAATATAGTTATTATATAATATTATATATTATAATATTATTATTTATAATATAATATATATAATATATATTATTAATGTTGTCGGGTTCGCAGCGCGAGTAAGTTGTTACACGCACCGCTCGCGCGAACCGCGCATTTGGAAAGAGGTCTCAGCGAGCGATCTACCCATGTCATTCTACAGCAACTCTGTAAGATTCTGCTCTGTATCTATAGTTTAATTTCATGCAAATCAATAACTACCCTAATGCAAACTAACATCATTAACACAACATAACATAATATCCGGAAAGATCTAAAAAAAAATCTTTTTTTCTTTTATCTTTAACTTCTTCTTAGGAACTCGCCGGCCAAGCGTCTTGCAAAAGGACGGAGGACCATCCTAATATACACAAACCGACAACTACCATAACACACCACCAATTACAATAGCAAACCGAAAAATTAAATAACACATGAAATGCTAATCCCTCGCACTCTTGTCTCCCTAACATTGCTTTCGTCAGGCAACCGTATCCGGCCGCAGATCTCCACACACGTGCGCTCTATTCGTTCCACACAGCAGATCCGGCGGCTACCTGAGACACTGCATTCCGTGCTAACTCGCAATTACTCTATATCATACCAATGTCCTCCACAAACTTTACCTATCACGTCACTGCAACACACTCGCACCGGTATTAGATTTATTCTAAGCCGCATGTCGCAGATCATCCATAATATAGTATTTTAATTTCATCATCACGAGTCGCTCACATTCTCAGGAACTCCCCCACATCTCTTTCCATCCCCGACCACCTCTCGCCCTCACACCCATTCACGCATGTATACACGGCACACTACTACCTCAATCTACACTCCCGCCACTACATACCACACTCCACCATAATCTTACATATACCACCGACCATTCACAATTCTAAAGTTCGTAATCTATACTGTACACATATCCCAATAATCAACATCATGACTATTATAATTCCTCCAGTCATTTTACTATATTATACTATTTATAATTCTATATATATAATAATATATATATATATATAGATATATATTATATACTATAATTACTATTCAGGGTGTGGCCAACTCCGCTTTATCCCTAGTCGGCTCGAGCGGACTACAGAATAGTTCGGACTTAGCCCGTTGAGCGCGGAGCTCGCTAGGAAATTAGCGGACTTGCACTGCGGATCAATAAAAAGTTCCCGCTTCTTTTGTTCACCCTTTTAAAAAATGAATTCAGTTACTTATTAAGACTTATTGTTATAATAACAGAAATTTATTTTTATTTTTAAGTTTAATAACTAATTATACCTTTAGTCTAAGACTTATCTGTGATAAAAGACTTAATTTAAATTCAAAATAATCTCAACCTCCTTAAAGCTTATATAATAAATAACATTAAATGATTCTACTAACCTGAATGGCTATTACCCCCTCTATAACTTTAATTAATTAAGTATATTATTACTATAATAACTAGCAATATCTAAATCAATTGGGTAACAATTACCCATATATTTATTTATATATATATATATATATATAATACATAATATATATATATAATATATATTATATATATATAATATATATATATATATATATATAATATTTATAATATTATATAATGTATTATATATGGTTTATTTACATATATATAGATACATATATTATATATATATATATTTAATTATAATATATAATAATATATTATATAGTATATTAATATATTTAATTACTATATTAATATATTATAATATAATTATAAATTATATATATATATATATCTATATATATACTTATATCCTATATATATATTATAGTGGTTGTGAAAAAAACGGTCTTTTTAATTTGTTTTTTTGCAAAAATAAAACGGTTTTTTTTTATAAACAAAATGTTTTTTTCTTTTGATTTTATATAAAATATACCTCTTTTATGATTGACAATTATCATTTAAATTTATGATTAAACTATGTAATTTGGGATTACGTAAAATTTAACTAATATACAGTTTTATATATATATTTTTTACCTTTTAGTACTGTTTTTATAAATTTAACATCAATTATTAAATTGATGTTTTTTTTCGCTAAATTATTTATTGGCAACCGTTTTTGCGGCTTCATCGTTTCATATAAAAGATCAGAGCGAAAAAACGGAGGTCACTCTTTGTCATAATATACTGCTTGTAAGAACTCCGTCCTATTTAACTTGTAATCCGAGTTCCAACGATTGATTTCTACGAGATCACTTAAAAAATACAGTATTAACGTAAATATTATTCGGTCGAGACTGGCTCTTTAGGTAAGTCTCAAACCTTCTCCTTTTAGGGTTTACCACTCTTTATTAGTGGACTCCACCTTAAAAGTAGGTTTCCGGTACATCTATTTTTTTGTATTGGTATCGGGAAGGAAAAATGTTAATTTTCTATTCATTATGTGTTTAGTTTTTTAGTGTTTTAAAAGATAATGTTTATTGTAACAGCCTCTGGACAAATGTTAGTTCCCCTTATGATAATGACATTAATTGTCAACCTTCTCCCGTTTCAGATTTAGAAAAGGCTCATGTGTTTTTTGATTCGTTTATTATGATTATTTCTGATAAATACCCTGATGTTATATACAAACTTAGTCTCTTCTTCTTTAATTGCTCCAGTTAGGGCAATTTTAGTTGTTTCGTGGACCCACAAGTTTTTATATAAAATCATGGTATTTTTTATAGAATAGTTCCCAAGAATTTGAATTGATCTGGTTTTGCCTACTATTGTTTCTGATTTTATTTTTATCATATAATCTTAAACATTCGAGTAGAATCACCTTTCAAATTCGTCTTCTTAATTTCGGCTTAAAATTAGTGTCCAGTTTTTAAAATTTAGGTGTATGGAATCAACAAGATTTTTTGGACTTTTTTTTTTATCTAACTCTTCTTTCGGCGTAAGCTAAAATATTAATATTGTCAATTGCTCCTGCCAAACAACAGTTTTTAAACCAATTTTTTCATTTTTTGTTTACAAAGAAATATTAAATTCACACACATTAAAAGTAAACTTAAAATGTTTAAAAATTTCGAGGGTCAAAATCAAAAAGAAAAAATCTAAAAATAAATTCTAATGGTAAAAATCGAAAATCGTCAATTTCAAAGATAAAAAGGGAAGGTAAAAAAAATTTCAAAGATAAAATTTCCGTATTAAAAGCCCTCAATTTTAAAACAAAGGTCTTAATAACGAAATTGAAAAAAGGTGAAAAGTAAGCAATACCGCAAATAAAAAAGGCTAAAAATATAAGAAACAGAAAAAATAATTAAAAACGTACTTAGGCTAATATATTTAATGTTAAAATTTTAAAAACTATTAAAAAACCAAGCATTAGATAATAATCAGAAGGAAAATGTATAGGATAAAGAGATATATAAATTGCGGAAAATTTGTGATTCTATAGTCACCATATATAGCGACAGTCGAACGTCTGTAACTTATCCTATAACGAAACATTTATACATTTCATGACTATAATAGCGAGCCTATATTAAAGTACGTATTCACAGTGAAACACTATAACTTGGAGAATATGATTGCAAATCAACTAAAAAGATGATCTAGCTGATAATAGACATTGTTTTATATCTAATAATTATAGGTTTTGAAGTTCAGGAGCGTGAAAAGTTGAGTTCGGAAGTTGTTGTTTAATTGAAACTACTTACCTTGATAAAACTCTTATTTATACAATTCAAAATAAGTTTTATGAATATAATAATTAATTCTATATATCACCTAATTGATCATATGTATATCCAAAAAGTATACATATATAATATACTAATAATATATATATATATATATATACTACCGGTATATATAGAAACCGTATGAAAAAAGTACTACTCTACCTAAATACCCTACTACTACCAGCCATAGGTTATAGAGAACAAGTACTCCCATACAAGGCAGCTGCGGCATGAGCACCCCTTGCTATAGCCTGGAAGTAACTGCAGCCAAGAGCGCCGCAAAAAAAATCTCGCCAGTCAATAAACAGAACTCCACACAGTTCACCTGTGACGGACCGCCCTAGCAACCGCTATGTAATGCTCCCGAGGCTTCCAAGACATTTTTTGTTATGCCTTAAAGCCCAAGGATGTTAGTTATATTGTCAACCAATGAGGCCGACGCAGAGAACCTTCCGAAAGCAGAATATGTAAAGTTAGAAGGTGTTTTAGAAGAGGGAGATTTGTACAAGTTGAGTTTTTAAATGAATTGAATTTCACAAGGCTAAGACGACCCATTCTCGCTGATCTATCCAGATCAGCGAGATAAGAACCGGAAAGATTAAGACGAGAGCCAATTCTAGAAGCAAAAGAGGGAGCAGAAGTGAAATGAGTTGAAAAATGAAGCGGGTCGAGTCATCGGCCATATGAGTGGATAGAGGTTAGATGTGCTGCAGGTGAGAAGATCATTACATGAAAAGTAAAGAAAAAGTAGAGACGATAAGACAGAACACTTGAGCGCCCAAAACACCACCATATTCAACGAAAAGCAAGAAAAGTCGCTCCATCAACCACAGCCGATATGAGACCGACTTGAAAGAAAGCCTCACGACAATAGCCTAAGCAAACGAGAAGCGAGCGAAACACCAAAGGAGGCGCCGGCCAGCTTACAAAGAACACAGCAGTGCCAACGCCCCATGCCCCATACCCCCGCTAATCAAATGACTCCTATTATATTATTAGTATACTATGTCTATGAGCCTATATATCCGTGCTATCAATGGCGAATCTAGTAAATATTCTCATACCCTAATATATATATAACGTAGTTCTCCAGAAAGGTGAGACGCGTATATATATAATAGAAAACAATATAATAACTATAGGCTATATAATTTCATATATATTAATAACCTAAAATTATGATATCATAGTCAAAAGTATCATATATAATCTATATATCATAAATATATGGTAGGATCGCCGTGTATCACAAAGGCGTGGGAATCCGTTAATAACAAAGACTCCAGTTAGAGCATTCTTTCCGTTTAACTCTGTGTAACGACGCGTCGTTTCGATAAATTTAATCAAGAACAAGTAAGTATACTGAGCCCGGATCCCGAATAATGAAGCGCAGTTTACAACTTTGTAGTATTACACAGTCTACGAGATTATAACAGTTTTCCCCTACATCAGATTTACCGTTACCTGGCATCTAACCTTTACGAATTCACTATACATATAAGTAAAATTTTATTTTACTCAGATTTTTTATTAATTGCTAGCATTCAGAATTCCTCGATAAGAGATAACACTTTAATACATATTTCCAGACAACTAGAGTAGCTTATCGTCCTAAACGACTTACCTGCTCAGATGGCTCAAGTTTCAATACGTTATCTATCATTGTACTCCGCTAGTTAATTACTAGGTCGCGCATCGCATTTATAGAGCCCATGTTTAACACCCTAAGGCGTTGGCACAAAAAGCGCACGAAAGCATTATGTTAGAGAGCTGAAGTTTGCCCTACTGTAGAAGCGAGCCCCCCACTATCCCGGCTTCCTTTCCGGCCCAATCAGTGCCGTGGAACATCTATATCATCTATGTTCTTAATATACTTTCCCTCGCATGTGAAAGCTTGACGCGATGCTATGGGCCACACCATTTACCCGACTAAGAAAGAAGAACGACTGCATATCCTTGTTCTAACTTATCGCGCCTATAGCCTCTAGCACTTGTATTACCTATAAGCCGTAAAGACGATTTTGGAAATCCTATTCTCAAGCTCAGCCATCATTCATGACCATACGTGGAATCTCATTCTTAATCTTTCCGATGATTGCCAGCCAAGTACAGCTTTGCGTGCATTCAAGGTCTATTAACTCCATCGCACAAATAACTTTCCTATTTAAACGACTTTAATGGTAATTCAACTGCTTAATGAACTAAGGCGAACAGACTTGCGTAGATGGCGCTTGACATACTCCCAAAGCCATTTGACTGCGGATTGAACGAGAGGAAGCCAGCGTTATGGCCACGAACCATCAGTTGCATCGTCCAAAGCTCCCTCTGGCGCATGTTTCGGACCTTATCCTCATCCTATACTTCCTTATGGTCTCAGAACTATATATACTTTCAAGGAACGCATACAACATCTTCCTGGTTGATGGAGAAGCGACTTGCCTTCTTTTTCTGTCATTAGCTGGTGTTCCCAGCTCAGGGTTTCGTGCTCTGGTAGCTCAGTCGCCTACTTTCTTCCTGATGAGCTTTCCCCATTACGGGCCCCCACCCTCGACTCTTCTCACAGCCAACCTGCTTTTTAATAATCGTAAACTACTACTCCACCTACACATGCCGACTGACTTGACCCTTCAACATCTTTCAACCCATTTCAATTTCGCTCTTTTACATTTTACTACTTCTCTTATTCACTTCTAGAATTCCTTCATCTAATCATTTTACTGATTCCTATTCTCCGCCTCGTATTCTAAATAGAATTGCGGATGGGCTCGTCTATCACCACCCTACTGCTGAGAAGAACATCTCCACTCTCTCTAGAAGCAAGCCCAGCCCTTCTACAAATCTCCCTCAATCTAATGAGCTCACCTTATAACTTTTACACATATCACACCTCTTTCGAACGGTTCTCGTACCGTTCTCGCTGGGTTGACACAATATAAACACCTTGGCCTTAACATAAACCCTTAACACACTTGAATATAAACAAAACAAATGTCTTGGGAACCTGCACATCACAACGGTTTGACCATTCACAGGAGGACCAAAAGAAATACTAGCGGCCCTCAAAGTAAGGACTGGGAGTTCTGTTTATAGAGTGCGTTAGCCTGCGAGACTTTTTTTTCTTCTCAGCTTGACTTCACCCTACACAACAGGGTCTCCATACCGCCCCTGATACTAAGACAGAAGGTGAACTGACTCTCAACTACTCATCATGGGGGGCTCTGCCGTTGAAAAAATTAGACCCCCGCAGTGCTTATGCAAGACACAACGGCTCGACGTCAAAAGCAAAGGCTTGAATAAACTTGATTTCGCAGTGCCGACTGTGATAGCCGAGAGGACATCTCCCTATTGAACATAACTCTTACTCTTATGCCGGCTGCGAAAATACCGTTGCAGACTGCCTTATACAGCTAATACTAACCTGTTTACACTATTGTAGGTATCGCGCCAAGACTAAGACGAGAAGAATAAGTTCAACGCAAAGAGAAATTACTTACCACTCGCCGTTATCCACCACCTAGTAGGTTACAACGCACCTTCGTTAGCACAAGGCTTGGGTGCCTGTACTCTGCACACACGATAGTTTTTTGTAACGGATAATTGGGTATAACTCACCACGCGAATAGCATCATTCGCCGAATCGCAACCAGAGCTGATGCCTTCCTTCTATATCACGTGCCAACTCACTATAATGTGCGAATCTCTTTCTCT